>JAQQPU010006596.1:0-22239 GCA_029168905.1 Artemia sp. Kazakhstan ARC1039 | reverse complement strand
CCCATGATAAGGAGTGGCTTTCTATACTAGTGGAAGGCTCTAGTACTTTTTTCAGCCAAGAAGAATTTGTTGACAAATCGGCACTGACTGTAGAGATCTTGGAAGACCGGCTCGCGAGAATAGCAGGGAGAGTCGTGTTGATTCTAGTGTTGATTGTCGAACGGCATCTATAGGAGCTGATTGGCAAGTCAAGTGCATTTAATAATGCTGCTAGATGGCGCTCCGACGAAAAATAAATTTAAGTAGGTGCCACCTACGGAGTTGTCTTTCTCTGAATATGTGCCATTGGTTGGCAAGGTTTTTTCATCAGGATTAGGATTTGAGGTATGCTTATAGTTTACCTTGGGAAATCCAGCGGGTTTCATTCGCTCGCCTTCGTCTCTTGGAGTTAAGCTTTTGGGCTTGACACGGCACGGCTGACAAAACCACTTGAGTCCTTTTTTTATATCAGTCTGTCTGTCTTTTATTGTCATGTCACTACGTGCTGCGTGAACGTATTTCTCACACTCGCAGCATTGCATAGAGTACGTGGTCACTTTTTTGTTGCACACAGGACAGATATTGAGTCCCAGGTGTTTTTACCACTCTCCTCACCATATTTCTATATTCGGGCCTGATGGCCGACTAGATGTGTAAAATTTTTAAAAATTCAAATTTAAAATTTTTTAATATGTACAATCAGGATCCTTAGTGGATATTCATGGTTGTTATATCACGTTTTCTCTCTAAGTTCTAGTACCTTCCGCTTCTTAATGTAGCATACCAGTCGCTTCTTACGCTAATTGTTTCAGCAGAGAAATGTTGGTGAATAATTAAAAGGGAATAGTCAGTTCCTGCTCACCTATTCCCCGCAATCTAAAGGAGACAGCTCGTGGCAGGTACACCGGCTCTTGCGACAGGCAACTGCCCCTCTTCTTCTTTTTATACACAAAACAGGGTAATATATACAATTTCAACTTCAAATCGCTCGTGCACGCCGTAGCTTCGGGTCTTTTACGTCGAGGAAAACGAGGGAAGCGTAGAGCCCCGCTACCTATTCTCCGCAGTTTAAGACTCAAAGGATCCGGCAGGTACCTCCACGGCCGCTGCAACAGGTGCCCTCCCCTCTTCTGCTCGTTTTCCTCCCAAGAAGAGAAAATGCGCGAATATCGCCAAAAATGGGCGAAAAACGGCTGAGACAAAGTGGTCTGTAGCAATGAAATTTAGCGTCTGGCAACTGTGCGCTATTGATAACTGCTAATTTGGAAGAAAGAGAGTCACTTTAACTAGAGCCTATTAACTGTGTTTGCAAACAGAAACAGCTGTTTCTTATTTGTTTAAATTAGATTTGAACACAAAGGCTAATACCCATGGGAATAGAAAATATAATATTACCAGCTTCAAAGTCCAGGTAAGCCAGGTCCAACCATAAGGAAATACACTTAAGAGGATATTTAAGGATAGATTTGAGTAGAAAAGGATAGATATAGGTAGAAATAAATCTTTTATCTCACAAAATTATCCAAAAATTCTGGATTTAAATTTTACACCACCAAGTTGCTGTTGTGGTAACTATATGCAACAATGCAACATGAAGAAACGCTTCATGTATTCTATAGACGAAAAGTTGTATTGACCAAAGAGTTTTTGATTCAGACACATGATCAAACACACTGTGAAAGATGTTTCCTTACAGTGTTTTGAGACATCATATTATAGACCTACATGACTACAGTAGATTGTAGACTATTAACACGTCATATTATAACTATAATTAATGTTAGTTACTAAAAGAAACAAGGCATTGGTAATTATTTAGCCTTGGCCCCCTCATAAGGAGACATGTTAAGAAAACAATTCTTACTTTAAAATATGTATAATGATCCTAGTTCTTATATTATCCAAGGGGAGAACCTTTATCATCAAGTCTTTCCTCTAAAAATCTTCAAAAGAGAAAAAGTTTCCAAATATCACCAAGCTTTCAATTCAATGCTTAAGTCTTTTTAAATTGCCGCTTTAAATTGCCGCCTAATAAGTTCTTTTATAGATAGACGTTCAATATTTTGTGTGTGGGCCCTGGTCACAGGGTCCACAAAATTCAATGAATGGTTGACAGTTAAGTGTTGAAAACCTTGCATGCCTAATCTATTATATGAGCTCCAGCAATCAGAAATTATAGTTGTACCTGGATGTATCCACTCTTTTATAATTTCTAATAGAGTGTTGGCAGTTCGGTCAGGAACGGGAACAATAAAAAAATTTCTAGTGTCTCCCTCAATACCTCCAAACACCCACTGTCCTTCAATATAGCGTCCCCTATTGTATTTTCTCTTCCCTATCTTTGCTTCATCTATTTCCACTATTTTTCCAGGACCACCCAATTTAGAACTGTGTTTGTCAATAAAGTCAATGCATATTTCGCGACAAAAACTTTGCCAATCAACAGCAGTTGCTGATGATATGCCAATTTCATCAACCATAAATTGCTGAATATGAGCTCCTCTATCTAAATTGCAAAAAATCACCATAATCTCTGCTATTTGTTGATATGATATGTTTGCTTGTTCACACCAAGTCCCTTTATTAATACTTTGACTAAAACTGCACTTTTTTTTAATAATTTTATGTCCTCGCTGCTCCGATCTTGTTCTATTACATCGGAATCTATTTCGTAATTCATCAAAATAGCATTCATTTTCACAATCAGGGCAAAACATAGTAGTTGGCAAAATGTTATGATTTATAAATAATTGCTGTACAGCACCTTCACCTTGATGGTTTAGTCTAAAAGACATAATTTTATTGTCACATAAAACACATAAATTTTTTGTTAATGGCATGATTTATAACAGAATTCACAATTTCTATAATCTCAATATACCACTACTTTTTCTTTAAACACGTTTTTTGACACATGTGTTAAACACGTGCTAAACGCTATCTATAAAACAACTTATTTGGCAGCAGTTTACAGCGGCAATTTCAAAAGACTTAAGCATTGAATTAAAAACGTTGTGATATTTGGAAACTTTTTCACTTTTGAGGATTTTTAGAGGAAAGACTTGATGATAAAGGTTCTCCCCTTGGATAATATAAGAACTAGGATCATTATACATATTTTAAAGTAAGAATTGTTTTCTTAACATGTCTCCTTATGAGGGGGCCAAGGCTAAATTAATACCAAGGCATTAATAGTAATGGAGGTTATAATACAGATAGAAGTATTTTTTCTAAAAGTAATCATAACAGGAGCTTTCATGGATCATTTAGGAAGTGACCTTTAATTATTGACCCTGTGGTCTCCAGTTTTTTGATATTATTGTTTTATGCTGGTCAGTTTTTGGATTTGGGGTAGGTTGGATGTCTGCGTGATAGTAATTGCAGCGTAATCCCCTGTTGCAAGCGCCTGCCGTGAATTTCTGCACTTTTCAGGATAGATCCCTCCGCAATTTCCCGGAGCAATGAGGCAGCCTCTACTTGTTCGGTAATCTTGGCAGATCGGCGGCAGTATTTCTTCATGACATGAGTCGGCATTTTGATCCCCATTTACAGTGACCTTTTTTGAAAAAAAAAAGCACAATTCTTTTGTCATTTGGGTATTGACTTTGGGTTTTTCCTTAAAGAGGGGTCAAAATGGGAGTTTTGAATCGCACGGGAATTATCTGTTTTGGCTTCTAATTCACGTGACTTGGTCTGAGCTACTGACTGAACAATTCGCGAAACTTGTCTAGTAAATACAAATTCGAGCGATTCAGTCATTGTGCCCACACTTGAGGACGTTGGGGATTTCGTGGCCTCTCCTAGCTTGTAGCTAATACTGCATTGTCGTGCATCGTTGTTGCTGTGTAGGATTTTTGTGGTGTCCGATATGATGGCTTGATATGCTGTGTTGGTTATGCCAAGTTGAGCAATCAACGATTTTTGCTCATTTATGATTTGATTCTGATCTTGAGCTCTTTTAAAAGAACATCTATCAGGTCTAAGGCTAGTGATTCTGTATTATCATCCCATTTCACAGGTGTAGATGCTGCTGGGACCTGATACTGTTTCTTGTAGAGTTCAAAAGGTGTCGTTCCTACTTCATCCCATGATAAGGAGTGGCTTTCTATACTAGTGGAAGGCTCTAGTACTNCCCATGATAAGGAGTGGCTTTCTATACTAGTGGAAGGCTCTAGTACTGTTTTCAGCCAAGAAGAATTTGTTGACGAATCGGCACTGACTGTAGAGATCTTGGAAGACCGGCTCGCGAGAAAAGCAGGGAGAGCTACCCTGCTACCCTGTGGTAGCAGAGTGGATTGATACTCTGCTTGGTAATACTGGGCCCGGGATTCGATTCCCTCTGACGCAAGGTTCTACGATAGGCCTACTACATGTCTCGGTAAAACGATCCTTCAGTCTTATTCTTTTCAGTCTTATGCAAGCTATGATGGTAAAAGTTAAAGTTAGGTTAGATTATGTTAGTTTAGGTTAGGTTAAATTTAGTTATAAATATCAGAACAGGGTTAAAAACCTAAGCTAACCTAACCTGTCATCATCAAACCTTGCATTAAATTGAAAAAGTTGACTGGCAACGCCGAATCCAAGGAGAAAAAAAAAGGTATTTCGGACATTATATATATATGGTGATTCTAATTGTTTGTAAAATCAGAAATTGATAGCTGGGTTTTAAACGTTATTTCTATCAATGGTCATAATTAGTAGATTAGGCTTGACATAATAGATTTAGGCTTGACATAGCAGACTTAGGCTTGACATAGTAGAATTATATTTGACATAGCAGATTTAGGGCTGACATAGTAGATTTAGGCCTGACAAAGTAGATTTAGGCTTGAAATAGTAGATTTAGGCTTGACATAGTTGATTTAGGCTTGTCATAGTATGTTTAGGCTTGACATATCGGATTTAGGCCTTATATAGCAGATTTAGGCTTAACACAGTAGATTTAGGCTTGACATTGTAGATTTAAGCCTGGCATAGTAGATTTAGGCATAACAGAGTAGATTTAGGCTTGATATAGTAGATTTAGGCTTGACGTAGTAGACTTTGGTTTTGGCATAGAGGTTTGACATAGTATGTTTAGGCCTGGCAGAGTAGATTTAGACTTGACATATCAGATTTAAGCCTGAAATAGCACATTTAGGCTCAACACAGTTAATTTAGGCTTGACATTGTAGATTTAAGCCGGACATAGTAGATTTAGGCTTGACGTAGTAGACTTAGGTTTGACATAGTATGTTTAGGCCTTACAAATTAGATTTAGGCTTGACAGAGTAGATTTAGGCTTGACAAAGTAGACTAAGCCTTGACATAGTACACTTAGTTTACATAGTAGACTTAGGTTTGACATAGTAGATTCAGGCTTGACATAGTAGATTATAGGGGAACACCCTATAGATATGTAGGGTACCTCCATAGAAGGCACAGACCAAGCGGGGACCGTGTCCCTTGGGGTCCATAATAGAAACCGGGGCACCCTCGCCCAGAGCTGTAAATATAGGTGGAGGAGGAAGAAGGTCCCTCAAATGTACACTCAGCAGGACCAACCGGTGTGTACATACGTCCCGTGAGTTACAAACCTTCTCTCAATAATGGGTTAAATTGCATGGAGACGCAGAACACCATCGTGGGCGGATCCTCTATAGGAGGACGTGTGCGGCAGGGCGCAAGAACCAGATTTAAGAAAAATGGCTTCTGCAAAGGACTGCCTCGACCTTTTCGGGGTACCTGCAAGACTGGGGACTTTGCAGTCAACTCTATTTACACTTGAGTAGTCGCGCCCCTCAAAGAAATTATAGCCTAGTAAACGACTCAGCATTCACACGGGATTCTGATTAATGGATAATTCTTCTAAGCTTGGTCTGTTTTGGAGGGCGTTTTCGGGCTGAAAACCTCTTCCTAGCTACTTTATCTACTATGGATTGTCTCTGTGCAGTAGCATAATATGTCTAAGTATGAATATACAATGAGTCAGAGGTAACAGGCTTGAGATTTTCTGTGCAGGATTTCGACTCTTGTTGATAAAAGAGCATTGCCGAGTGCTGAAAACTATGTTGTGACCAAGGTAAGCGCAGGATTAGACAAAGCCTCCATTCATACTGGAGGTCACAGGGACTTATTGCTGTCCGGTTCTAAGCCGTCTTAAGTGCTATGATGTAGACATGAGAAAATGTGTTGGTCTCCATCCTGCAATGGCATCCGTGACCACCGCTATTCCTGAGGCCAAAATAATTTTAATGATTTAAAGCAGGGGTCTCCAAACTACGGCCCGAGGGCCACATCCGGCCCCTGGACAGATTTTGTCCTGCCCGCGGAGAGCTAGCATACTTGAAAACTCCTTATAGAGAACATATTTTTTATAGAATATTAAATTTAGTTTACTGAAGTGTTCTAATTGTATGTTGAATAATTATTAATATGACATCTACATTGATATGGTAATGGACTAACTACTCATAACATTGTTGTAGGCTTATTGTTATCGTTTTTGTAATAAGTTGGATAAAGAAATACAGAATTGTAATGAGTAAAGACATGTATAATATGCAGACAATTTAACTTCAGTATATAATAACTAACAAATTATTGAAATGAATCCAACTAGCATTTTATACATTTTAAATAAAAACATAACTTATAACAAGCATAATGACATATGAAATACTAATGAGATTTTTGTAATTGAGATTTTCCACTGACAATAGTTTGTAGTTCTGGACTAATTTTACTTGTACCAGTGGTTAACAGAGATTTAAGATGCTCATCAGTTAATTTAGATCAGTAAACATTTTTGTGTACTTAATTTTGGAAAAGGTCTTCTCACACAAATAAGTAGTACCAAAAACAGAAAACAGCCCACGAGCGTATTTATGCACATTATCAAGTTGTGTCAGTGGAAGACTCCTATCAAATTTGAACAAAGATGAGTTTGATATTTGTTCTTAATTATATTACTGTACTGTAGATCAATCATTTCCATGAAGTTCCGGGGCTAGGGTTTCAATGTCAGCATTAAAAGCATTCTGAAAAATCTTAATTTGATTTGCAATGGCATCCAAGTCCGAGAAGTGAGTATCAAAATTTATTTTCAAAGCACTCGTAGTTTCGATTGCAAAATTGATAGGAAACTCAGTCTCAGTGGTGTGGCTAAATATTTCACATGTTTTAAAATGTGAAAAACATTTACTTCATAGTTGTGATTGAAACAGCATCAATTTCTTCCGGAAGGATTTGATATTAGTGTATAAATCAGGAAGATGCTGGTTTTCTCCTTGCAATCTCAAATTCAGTTAGTTCACATGTTTTGTCAAATCAATATAGAATGCTAGCTTTCACAGCGATACGTTGTTTTGTAATTCAGTAAGAGGGCGATGCTTTCCATTCAAAAATATTTCGATCCCTGCTCGAAGTTCAAATAAGCGCCAAAGGACTTTCCCACAACTAAGCCAACGTACGGCAGTATGATAAGGTAAGTCACTTTCTCCAATCTCTTCAATAAATTGTCGGAATTGTCAGTGATTAGCCCAAAAAATCGGATAAAATTAACAGTTGATATGACTGGTTTCAGAACTTCACACATATCCAAACATTTTCCGCACAAAGACTGTTGATGAATGATACAATGTAAGCTCATGTGTTTGCCTCCATCAGTTGTAATACATTTCAAGTTTTTCCATCGAAGGTTCTTTTGATTAATGGCCATTTCAACTCCTTTAAAAATATCTGTACCAGCAGTTGTGTCATGAATAATATACATATCAAAAAGTTCTTCATGCACTTCATAGCTTTTATCTACTCCTCGAATATAAATCAGCACCTGAACAGTATCTGATACATCCGTGACTCATCAACGGCCAAAGAAAACCACTCAACACGTCCATTTTTGTCGAACAGTTGAGAGGATGTATTTCCAGCGATGTTTTCTACCCTTCGAGCCACAGTATTTGCTAACATACTGACAGTGTTTAATAAATTCACCTTTTCAGGGCAGATTCTTCGGCTACTGCAATTATGCATTCTTTGATAATTTCTCCATCAGTGAATGATTTTCCATGTTTTGCAATTTGAAGAAGCCACACGAAAGCTGGCACGAGTTGCAGCCTCTTGTCCAGTTTTGAGTTTTGTAAATGAAGATTGTTGCCATTCCAATCCTCAATTCATAGCTTGGAATTTTTCTGTCCGCAAACTTCCTGTATATTTTGAATAATTTTGAAAATGTTTTGTTTCATAATGACCTTTAATGTTATATTCCTTGAGAACAGATATTCTTTCATTGCAAATCAAACATATCGCATTGTTACTGGATTCAATTACGAAATACTGAATGTTGTACTGATCTTTAAATTTTCTGCATTCACTATTAATTTTTCGCTTCTTTTCCATACTGCTAAATCACACACAAAAGCAACAATTCAAATCAAAATACTATTACAAAGATGTATTAAACTTGAACACGCACAAACAGGTTTTAAGGAGGTACGCACTATTTTATTTCATAACAGTGTGATAGGAACTGACTTGTGGTTGTGCTAGTGCAGTGTTGCCTTTTTGCAGACTTTAGTCCGATTTGCAGCATTTTTAAACGTAGCGTACTTTTTCGGACTTTTTTTTTTCATCAGTGGACTATTTCACTTTTTACCACCAACAATAATGATAATCTGGTTTTGGCCCTCGGAACTTACTAGAGCAATCAGTATGGCCCTAAGGATGGAAAGTTTGGAGACCCCTGATTTAAAGAATATGAAAATTGGAACTTGGAATGTTACAACGTTAAAAAATAACTATCGTACCGACATTTTGACTGACGAATTCAGAAGATTTGAACTTGACTTATTAGGAAATTCAAAACTCATATCCCAGGGGTATGAAGCATGAAATTAGGTGATATAGAATTTATTTACTCAGGCAGAGAGGATGGGGTACATAGACAGGGAGTAGAGGTCATGATGAATAAGGACGCTGCTAAGTCTTGTTTAGGCTCGGAAGGTATTAATAATAGAATACTAATCGCTCATTTTATGACTAAAAAGTTCAGGGTATCAGTTATAGTAGTATATGCCCCTGTAGAACTGACTAAGGGAGATAGTAGTGCCTCAGATGAATTTTACTTACAGTTACAGGAGCAAATAGACAGGGTCCCAGGTAAAAATATAGTGTTTTTACTAGGAGATTTTAACGCTCAGGTCGGTAGAAATAGGCATAGATGATATCCTAGCTTAGGTAAATTTGATGTAGGAAAAGAAAACAGTAATGGGTACAGACTGCTGCAATTTGTAGATATAACAAGTTATAACCTAGTTATAACCAGTTATCACCAATACAGTATTTGGTCATAAAATGGCCCATAGGTTAATGTGGTATTCATGTGGTGGTAAGACAGCAAATCTTACTGATTAAGCTAATGCAAACCGAACTGACAGGATCAATACAAGATACAAGGGTATTCAGGAGCGCTGTTATTGACGTTAAAAGTAAATATCGCCATGTACTCCTGTCTAAGGTTAATTTAAAGCTGAAATTTCGGAATGGTAACAACCTCCCAGGAAGTCATGATGTCAGTAGAGTCCAGGATGAGAATTTGAGAGAAACTTTCCAGGAACAGTTGAATAGTAAACTGGAGAGTTTAGAATTGACAATGTAGAAGATGGATGGAATAATTTTAGAACAATAATTTGTGAAGTTGCTGATGGTGTCTTAGGAAATATAAGTTAGAAATGCAGCTAGGAATATTAGTGAAAAAGCTTTATGTTTAATAGAGAGTAGAAGGGGCTTGTATAAGAGTTATCTGAGTGATAGATCATACGAAAATAAGAGGAACGTAAAGAAAGTGAAGAGAGCATTAAAATATGAACTAAGGATGTGTGAAGTGGAGGCCATGGATAAAATTGCCGAGGACCTGGAAGATGCGGTTAGAAGGCATAATAGTAAAATATGTTACTGACATGTTAATAAATTGAGAGGGAGTAGTAAATCCGGACTTGTCCCAGTTAAAAATGGGAATTGGGCCTCAATTAGCGATAAGGAAAAAGTTTAAAGTCTCGGAAATGGGTTAAGAGCCTAACATAGCCTGTCACCATCAAGCCTTGCATAAACCTCAAAAAGTTTATTGGCAACGCTGACTAAACCCAAGGAGAAAAAAAAATGTATTTTGGACCTTCACCGGTGAATGTTCGACATTCACTAATTAAGGAAAAAAACAAAACTGCAACAAAAAGTAAAATCTGAAATTTTTTACATCCTATGCAGCTAATAGACAATTCTCAAAGAATGTGGAGCTACAATATTCAGCTACATGATGAAGTACTTCACAAGGTTACAATTATAGTTGTTTTAGGAAGGCTTAAAAAATTTTTGAAACTTACAAATATTTTGAACCTTAAAGGGAATCAACTTATTGCGGGTCAAAGGGAATCAACTTACAGATAAAGTGAATAACGAAAGAACAGAAGTGGAAAAGAGAGAATAAGACAAAGAAAGAAGGTTAGATAGTGGGCGGTGCGGGCTCTTGCATTCAATACAAAAAATTGCCCAGGAAATATACATAACCGCACAAATTTAATATTGACATAAACAACAAGAAGATAGGCAGTGAGTTTATTTTAAAATAAGGAGTACATAACGCCTTTGATAGCAGTTTAGCAGGGTTTTTTTCTACCTTTTGATGCGGCTTGAAATACTCAACGAGAACTCAACTTCACCAAACTGAAACATACTAGGCGTGGACAAAACAGCCAATCTTTTAGCTTACAAGCGATAATATTTTTTTTAGTAGAAACCTTACTTGATCTTTCTCTTGCGAAATCTCTTTCATCTGCTTTTCAAGACTATCCTGCCTTTTTTTATATGTAGTTTGATTTTCCAAAAGACATTGATTTAGTTCCTTTTCATCCTTAAGGTCTTGCTTGGCTTTAGACAGTTTTGTAGTCAACTGATTCACCTGAAATATCCAATTAATAGATTAAAAAATTACTTTGATTGACTTTTTTCATCATGCTGATTTTGGCATATATGCAGCAATTTTTTCGGGCCTGTTAATAAGAAAAACAATTTTATTTGATAATTTCAATAAGAAGTATCCATAAATTCGGAAAAATTAAGTTGGATAAGGGGAAGTTGTTCGTTTTACATTTGACTTATTACATAACTGAGCTAGGGCTGTATCTAGGATTTTTGTTTATGGGGGGGGGGGGGGGGCTTACAAAAAAAAACGCATCAAAAAATTTTATATGCATTTTCGTTGCGTTTTTACGAATCGGAAATATTTTTTTTTGGGGGGGGGGGAGGGGAGGGGGGGGTCAAACCTCCTAACGAGCAACCCCCCTTGATTACGGCCTTGAACAGAGCTTAAGCCTGTTTTTGGTTTTAATATCAATATTTACTTAGATCTGAAGAACCATTATTTTGAAGACACTTCCAGAATTATTTTTAGGCCCCTTAAGACCCTTCCCTCTGTCCCATATAAACTAAAAGGCTTCTTTTCCCAGGGAACGATACCTGAAAGTTTTAAGACGATTGGAAAGAACACAAGGGAACACTGTCGCGTCTCATTTTTGTTTTTGTTTTTCGCAGTAAAAGGAAAGAAAAAACGAAAAATAAAAAACGTTATTTTTCTTTGGGGTTGTTTCGGCCCAAGGAATAAAGAAAATAATTTTCATGCCCATTGGAAAAAATATTTTTTGCTCAAATATTTATTTTTCTTCAATCAACTTAAGATTAATTTAAATTTATTTAGTAATGGGCAACGTGGAGGAGCTAGCGATCTCTCTACGGTCAATATCCAAAATGTAAGCCGCATTGTGATTGGGCTAAGATATTCATCTCGAAGATTTTCACTGATAACTTAGATTTTGTTCTTCTGCGACCTGGCTAATTTGCTGACATTGGTTTACAGGGCTTAGGGTTGTTGCAGAAACGAAATAAGCCACGATAGAGCGCATGTTCCTTGTTTGATGTGAGCTTTAAAGAAGCTGCACTATTACCACAAAAGTAGGGATTTTAGAATTATTACTGACCAGGCCCCACTGAAATACCTCCAAAGTATGAAAAACAGTAGCTCAAGGCTAAGACTGCATCAGGATGTTGTAGTCATATTACTCTGAACTGTAATCTCCTGGTACCCATCCTCGGCATACCATACTTGACAGAATAAAATTGCAAAAATTTAGATGGTAGGGCACACCAAACATATGGGAAGCACATGCTTCCCGAAGATAGCCTTTGAAGACCGTGTACATGGTTCTCGTCCTAAAGGACCCCCCCCCCCCAAAGAGATGGAAAACAATTTTTCGTCGCTCAACATGCCGAACCTTCTCCACCTGGCAGATTATCATCTAGTTCATATAAGAGTTAAATAAATGGACTGGTGAAAGAAGTGGCCCCAACGCGACCTTCAAGGACGGATGGAATTGAGCAGTTACTTGTGCTAGAAAGTCTCTACTTTTCTGAAATAAAGAAATATTTTTTTAAAATTTTATTGTTTTCTTATACATTATTTTTTTTATATTCAGCGAGGTTACCATATTATAGATCTTTTAATTGTTCAGTATTAAAACGACTCATTTTGATTTTCAAAAATTTTACTATTGATTGTCTAAATTCAGTTCCAAGTCTTAATGGTAAAATATTGATGAAAAATCCCACCGCGATAATGAATAAGAAGAGACACATAAAATGTATTTCAACTGAGTTGTCAAATCACTCGAAATTTACACACTGGATTCTTTGAAAATTTTAGATTTATAATATTTTTATAATTTTTAAATTTTAGATTTTTATCATTTTTAAATTTTACATTTATAATATTTCCATTCGCAATATTAAATTTTCATTCCAAATATTATATTCCATCATATCCGAAAACTGGCTGAAACACTCTAGGTCTTAGAGTTTGATTATCCTATCTACGAATAAAAAAAAAAAAAATAATAAAAACAGTGCATGGTACGCGGAACAGTCGTTCTTTAGTAAACATTGCAGCGTTGGCTCCGGTGAAGAGCCAACATCATCCAAATCTTTTTTTACTTCCTGGTAATAGAAAAAAGTTGGTTTGTACTTTTTAGTGCATTTGGAGATAAAAGAAATAGATTAAGTTAAGTAGAAGGAGTCAAGAACCCTCTTTAATTCTCCAATCATACAGTAAAATTATACGGAGAGCCAATCACAAAGACTTGTAGGTTGCCAAACTTATATTTTACGTAAAAATATGACAGACGTAAAAAATCTATTGATGAAAAATAGATACAACGATTATAGTAACTAAAAGGTTGAAAACAAAAAAGATAAAGTCAGTTGCCATAGGATCAAAGCTAATCCATAAGCCTTTGTATTGTAGGTTGAAGGAAGGGACAGTGTTAATCCCCACAACAACCGAGCCCTATTGGATCAGCCACGTTCCTAAACATCATTTTTAAGTCAATTCGTCAACCCTTGATTCCCAAGTTACTGAGGAGACTCTATCCCAAGCCATGGGAGCCAAGAGAACTGAAGGTAATACTAAACTAAAAACTGAATGTTTCTAGCATCAGTGATCAAACAAATTCAGATCTAAAGAGTGCAACCATGAAACTCGAGAGCTAAAAGACCAGACTCGATATACATGTTCGGTTACGAGTCATGGCCACTTTCACCAAAGCCAATAAATGAATCTCTAGCTGTAATCTTTAGAGTTGAAATTCATTGACTTTGAAAGACATAGAAGGCAATCTATACGGGAAGTAAAATTAATTACAGGGGTAATAGTAAAAATATTGAAATTACGTAGGGGGGCACAGGCTCAAAGGCCTTCCTTCACATTTTACTAATTAAAATATTAAAATTTCTATAACAAAACCGGGTTGTTGAATTTTAGTTTCCAAGCAAATATTGCAGAAGTAAAAACTAACTCATTAGCAAATTTAGCCAAGTGATACAAAAAAAGGCCTCCAACTAAGCATGACCGAAGTGAAATCTTCAGGCCCGTGTCCTCTCCTCACTGAAATATCGAGATGTTTAAGACCCTTTCACGCTTTTTATATCAGTATTCGAAAGGAAATATAGAAACAAAACTTTGATATAAAAAAAAATATTATGTTTCGACTTCGTGGGCTCGATATTTTTTCATAAACTCGGATTTGCCAATACTCGTTTTTTTTGGAGGGGCGGGGGGGGGGGGTCAAAATGATTATTCATAAAAAGTAGTTAATTAAAGTAGTCACTGGTTTGACATTTTGTGAATAACTAAAAAGCTTGCCCCATGAGCAAGACTACGCATTCAAATCGCATGTTTGACGTTAATTTTAGGTCAGCTACACTTTGAATTCAAAGAGGCAGCAATTCCCTATTTACGCGGATTAAACGACATCAAAAACATCAAATACCAGAAAATATTTTTGACAATTACTACTACTACTACTACTAACAGCTCACCGCAGCAATAAGCTGCCTGAGGCCAACATAGCTACGCAAGCTCCTCCATCCCAATCTATTCAAAGCCTCCATCTTTACATCCTACTAGGAAGTTCCCATTTCCCTTAAATCTTTCCTTACGACTTCCTCCCACCCCAGCCGAGGACGACTTGCTTTCCATTTAGCCCAAGACGATTGGCGGAAAAGGACAATCTTCGCCAATCTGTCATTATTCATCTACAGAACGAGCCCTAGCTATCTTAACTTTTCTCTCCTTATTGCCCTAGAAAGCGAGATTGAACCACACTTTTCGAACAGTATACTGCTTTAAATACGGATAGTCAGTCGGGTACCCAAAACAATCCGTAGGCAATTTCTCTGGAAAACATCTAGCAAATCTTTCTCCGTTTTTCGGATCGCCCATGCTTCAGAACCATATTTGACTATCATATACCCTGTCATCACTGCAGTTTCCAATATTCTATTCTTGGTTCGCAGACTTATTTTTCTATTCTTCCAAACTTTTTTTCGGCTGTGAAAAAAAAAACTTGGCCTACTGATCGATCTTTTCGTCTCCCAGCGTCACCTTTTCATCTTCACTTATTCTTAGCCTTAGCGACTTGGTCTTCTTAACATTACTTTTTAAACCTATTATAGCATTAAACCCCATTAAACATCTAAGGTGTTTAAACCGTCAGCATAATCTAAGTCCATGAAAGTTTTACTTCCCCATTTAATTCCGTGTTCTCCCATTGGCTTTGCTGTGCTTCTTAGTACAAACTCTATCAGAATGATCCATATAAACAGAGATAAAGCGCAACTCCGCTTAACTCCTACATTAATACGAAACCAGCTGCTAACCTCATTTCCTACCTTAACGACAGCAGTGTTATTCTCGGACATAGCACTAATCACTTTAATGTATTTGTCTGGTATACCACACAAGAATAAGACCTTCGCTAAAGTACTTCCATCAGAAGAATCAAACGCTTGTTCATAATCTACAAAACTGAGGCCTAAAGGTGTTTGCTGTATTTCTCGATTATTAACATAACAGTGAAAATTTGGTCGGTACATCCTCTATTCTTCCTAAAAGCGCACTGTTCTTCTCTTAAAACTTTGTCTACAGCATCTCTAAGTCTAAAAGTATCATCATACCAAGTAATTTGCTACCTACAGAAACGAGGCTACTGCCTTTATAATTACCACACTTACTCTTATTCAGGGATGGCTCGAAAGACCAAGGCCAGGAGGGGGGGGGGGTGCGATATCCTATCATTAAAAGACTTCTAGATCACATTATACGACTCGTGAAAATTTATTATAATCATTCTATCATTTATGCTTATCTACGGACACAAAGAAGAAGCTAAAAAGGAATTTATCATACATAGCTAAGGATAGCTATGTTAGCATTCACCTGTTCTTCAAAGTGGATCATGGCTGGACAATCTTGTTTAAGTCAATGGCATCGGTGAGGTCTTTTTCATTGGCCAACAACAAAAGGAATCTAGTCAAAAATCAATCGCAGTAGTTCTCAGAAAATTCTTAACAAACTTGAGCTTGCTAAATGTTCTTTCGGCAGTAGCAGCTGCAACAGGTGCTGTCGCAGTCCATTTTGAAATGCGATCGGCTTGCTTAAACTGGTGTTGCCGGCAATTTCCTTCACCTATGACTTCTCTGAAGCAAGTAGCGCCGTGGCACAATTGAAACAATAAAGCTCTACTTGAAAAGCACTAGAATCTGAGGTCTTTCTTGGTTTGAAAAAAAAACCATTGCTGCTAGCTCAATATCTGCAACCGAAACCCTTTTATTTAAAGGAGGCTAAAATTAGGATCAAAATGGCTGAAAATTGACAAGGCAAGCTCTGAGATTATCTTCCATCATTGCTGTCAACCTTCCAAGCAGGATTCTAAAATGTTTTCTATAGAACTGTAACCTTGAGATCTCAGCTTGACTCTGAGCTCGGCTGTCAAAACGAGGTGGTCCCAGTCACCAACGATGATGTCTGAAGAAATCTGCATCTAAATCGACTTCTTTCATTTTGGCAAACACTTTTGCACTGCCATTGAAATTTTTATTTCATCCTCCGAAATTCTTTCGAAAAGTTTCTTCATAGCTTCAAGTATCTCGATTGCGTCGATGATGTTGATCTCCTCGTCTTCAAATTTTTCTGTTGTTATCCTGATCTTGTACATATTTATTTTTTTTCATAAAGATGAGGCAAGCGATAAATTCGAAATTTAGAATCCTTTCCATAAGGCCGCTAGCTTGTGCCTTCGACTTCACATCGGTGTTCTTTATCTGTTTTGATTCGGAAATGGCTGAAACTATTGTTTCAAACTAAGTAGCTACTGCTTGTATGGTTTCAGCCCTTGCAGTTTACCGAGTCCTTGATAAGTTTCGGAGATTAAGGCTGTTTTCAATCGAAGTTTTCCTTTAAGGGTGGCAAAATGCTTTGTAGATGAAAAAAGGAACAAATATATTTCGTCAAGGATGTTAAAAGCTCAACTATCCAAAGAGATGAATAATCACTATGCTCTATAACAATGTTTAGTCTGTGGGCCTGTCAGGGAATATAGGGCACACGGCAATCAAGAAGTTCTGATATTTCATGCTTGGCCCCATTAAATTGTTCAAACATAGCACGTGCATAGTCATAAGAATGGAAGGTAGTTTAACCAGAAAAATTCCTCTCCTTGACAATGTTCCTATTATACTTTCTGCCATACCCTGTCCCGTTTTGTCATTAGCCTCGCTAACATCTAATAGTCTCTTTCTAGATGTCCTTTTCGAGCTGGTATTGCGGATTACGCCCCCGCAAGGTTATCAGAATGTGAAGCATCAGGTACCGTATCACAGAATAAAATTCTGAATACAAAACTTCGTCGAGGATCTTCGTGGGTAAATAGGTAAATTTGTATGGTCTATATCGGGTATCAAGAGCTGGCACATATCTCGCTAGAAGTTAAACAATTTGAACAAAGTTGTAGTTTTGTTTTTCAGTTATCCTAAGGCCAATGCACTGTCTCGCTAGGGTCCCTCCAGCGTCAAAAAAAATTTCACATTTTTTCTGTTTGTCTCTTTACTTTTTTCTTGCTGCAAAACCGTAGGTCGAGTGCTTTTTTGACGTTATTGACGAAGTAACAGAAATAGAACAAAGCTACTTTTTGTGACTCGGAAGAGAAATGACTAGCCAGTTTTCCGTTTTTCACCTTTTATTTGCTCTTCATTTTGTGCCATTGCCACAGACCGACTTCCACCCAAACTTTTCCGAATTGGTTGCTCCTGGGATCACTAGAGGAAAGGTAACACAGGAAGCAGAAGGCAGCATCTTTCTCAATATTGTATTCTAAGAGCTGGTAATCCTCCCCGGATGAAAACACCGCTGTTTCATTTTTTATATTGAAGGATCAATTGGGAAGACACACAACTTCGATTGATTAAGATCACGTGAAATAAGGTGCTTCCTTTGGTTTTCGCTAGAGATCGGCTTCCTTATTCCTGGACCCTTGTGAACTATACTTTCAAAATCGTACTGCAACTTTCGACAACACCTCAAGATGATATATTCGTATTTGCACCAAGATATCTCTTGCATTCAACGTAAAATTTTTCTAGACACTCTTAACAATGTCATTAGAACCAACAACTAATGATGTTATGTATTCAACCTTGGTAAAACATGTAAGAAATACCTTGTTGGGTCTTTGATCGGAAATGTCTTGCCCTATATTTGACTCCTTCTCCATAATCTGCGTTGATCAATGCCGTGACATCAAAATTACTCTAAAGAGCCGGAGGCGACCATTTGGCATCATTTCTTATCTAATTTATGTTCCTTAGAAGTTTTAATGCTACTCATTGCTTTCGTCCCAGGCAAAAACTTACCTCCCAAGCTTGAATGAGCTATTCCAAAGTCTTCAAAAGTACTCTTATCCCAGAGGAAAAAATTATGGGTACACAGCCAAGTCTTGCTTGTCCTTCTCAAGCGTTGTATGCCTGTCAACCTCGTATTGTAATCGAGTATTTTTTTCATTATCCTATGTACACTTGCTTTGAAAGGGTCTCGCGGGGTTCCTTTTCTTTGAATTCTAATCTTTTCCATTGGTTTGAAAATGTTTTGCCTTCTTTTCCACTCACAGTCAAATTTTGACCGAAAAATCCATGCGCGTAACCTTGTCTTTTGCTCTTAGTTTGTTCATATGATCTTGCCCGGCTTCAGTTGAACTTTTACCAAACTACTGAACCATCAGAGAGAAATAAATCAAATGCGAGCATAAACAGATTTTTAAGGCCAGTTGCTAGGCTACCAGACCAGTCCCTTTAAACCAGGTTTAGTTTAAACGACTCTGTTTAAATCCGAGATTACTTAAAAGAAGAAATTAACGATAAAATAAAACGACTCTATTCTATTTACATGTAAATTCAGTTTTCGGGACCTACGACTGAAGCTAAGCAAGGCCAAAATCAACCATTTCTCTATTGATAAGTCAGAATAAGTCTTCTCATGTGAAGAAAATACAATGTATACTGTCTCTGACTGAATTGAGCACCTGGGAACTGGATAAGGTCAAAATAGACGACTTAAAGGACTTCACAAAAAGTATGGGCTAGATCTGGACGACCAGATAAAAACAAATCATACGCGAGAATAAGCAGATTTTTAAGGCATGAGTAGCTACCAGTCCAGTCCCTTTAAACCTGGTTTAGTTTAAACGATTCTATTGAAAAACGACATTAAAAATTAAAATTAAACGATAAAATAAAACGACTTTATTCTATTTACAAGCGAATTCGGTATTTTATATCTACAATTGAAGCTGAGTTTTGTCAAATTTAGCCATTTCTTTATCGAGAAGTTGTGAAAATGCAACAGTGTTTTCAGGAGAAGGAAATACAACTTAGACTGTCTCAGAATTGATCACCTGGGACCTCCTGGTCAAATAAACGACAATCACCTGGGAAAATAAACGACTTATACGACTTTGCAAAAAACAGGGTTGGGGGAGTCATCCCCCTCACTCCCCCCCCCCCCTTCGAGCCACTCCTGCTCTTATTACCTTTCTAATACAGGTGTTTAATTAAGGTTTTCCTAAAATCGCTAGGTTCTTCCCTTTTTTCAAAAATCATTCAGTCCCTTATTTCTAACCTTAAAAACCCCATATTTGAGAAACTCATTTACCACACTATCAGCACCGGTGGCCTTATTATTTTTTAATTCTTTTAGTACCGTCACTAATTCTTCCTCACAAAATAAATCTTCCTTCACATCCAAGGTCTCACAAACTTTTTCATTTTCCTTATATCTTTCCCTGTAACTCTATCCCAGTTTAGCACACTCTCAGAATGTTCTGGCCATCTCTCTTTAAAACTTTCCTTATTACTACTTGTGGCCCAATTCCTACCTTTAACTGGGGCAAGTCCAGATTGACTGCTCCCTCTCAATTTATTAACATGCCAGTAAAATATAGATTGCCAGAACATGCCAGAAAAACATGGCGTTTACCATATCTGATTTTTTATGGAGTTGATCCATTTCGTTTCTGAACAAATCACGTACGAATATTGGAATCTTCTTTCTAGCTGACAACTAGTTCCAAACAATTTCAGGAAGGCAGTTTCTGATCCTATATATCGCATGAACTTCGTCAAATTTATCCATTAGACATAAAAAATGTGTGCAACTGAAAAAGTATTATCTTACTTCAGTTCTTATGTCGAATGAGCTATTCAGAAGCATAATCACGTAAGCAGTCTTTTAAAAATTTCTAAATTTTCGCACCAAAGCGCTTGATGAATGCCGAGAAGGTTGTAAGTTTATAAAGAAATTCCCTATAAATAAGGTTAAAGCATAGCATACATTAAATACGTAACCTAACCTAGGTACCTTCCTCCCCCCCCCCAAAACCCCCCCCAAAATGATCGTTTAAATACTGTAACTCATTGAGAAACAACGCTTTGCAATCATTTATCTATAGCAGTCTCTTGCAAATAGCCCATTTGACGGGTTTTGTGACTGGTTTCCTTGATACAGTTTATAGCGGTGGGCCCGCATAATGCACCAGTACCAATTTATTAATATTAGTCTATTTATATATTTTGGTAGATGACAATGATGGTGTTTAACTTCCCTATATAGAATAATTGAAAACGGAAAAATGTAATCCAATATGTTTATTTTTCACAATTTTGTTAATTGTGTTAATTGTGAATACCAAAAATGACTAAACATTTTGGCGATCAGATGGTCGTTTAGCAAAAAGTCATTAGACGTTCCTAGAATTTTGAGAGGTTGTGAACTATGGAATGTACTTGATAATGATTATAAGAATTTAGATGATATTTCAGTATTTACAAAATAATATTTCATGTTTACAACGTGCAGTTATTTGATTAGGTGTTTGTGCCCGGAGTGGCAAACAAGAAAGTTGCATTGCATTTGTTTTGTCCTGTCGTTATTCCGTATAACTCTTTTTCTATTCTGAATTCTATGGAACTTGCATAAATTGTTTAGTGTAGTCAGGGGCTCTTTAGACAAGTTTAAGTGTCTAGAGTGTATGATTACTTTGTTTTTATATTTCTCTGTTAAATAAAATTCGATTCAACAAAAGCAAATTCTCTAAGCTCAAAGACATAAATAGAACACCAAAAACTCCTTTTCAAACCTAATAACTGATACATTAAATCAAAACATGCAACATAGTTCCTTACATATAGTGTTCTTCTTAGTTGATTTTACAGACTTGATCCATTCCGTTTCTAAACAACTCATGTACGAATATTGAAATCACCTTTCTATAAAATTTACCTTTCTCTCAAGGTGCTGTTTATCCTTAGTAAGAGATACAACTTCATGTTTTAAAGTAGTTGTTGCTGTTGTACTTTCTTCCAACTTCTTGGACAGAACTCCTTTCTCTTCCCTGCAAAGAAACAGCACAATTTTTGCAATAATGAATGAAAAATATGCTATGAAGATGTTTCAGAAAATCGATTGAGACAGCAGGTTCTTTAAGAGGTTTCAATACCCTAAGCATGCCAAGCGCACGCCCATCTCAACAGGTAATCCACATCTTTTTGCAAAAAACAAAAAAAATAACAATACTACATTTCTTAGATGGGACATTTTAGTTTTTGTATCCTATTCTCAGTTGGTTTTCTGGTGATATCTCCACAAGACTTTTCTATTCTGGACTTAATATGTTCTTTAACTTTCTCATTTTCTCCCAGTTTTTCATAACCTATAGGGAAAGAGTGTCCAGTAATTTACCTTTGATAACAATCTAGTAATCATATCTATAAATTCCTAAAACTTAGTAAAGGGAGGAGGAAAAAGTTAAATCACCTGAACTTTGCTTCAATTTCTCCAATTTTTTCTTCAAAATGTCCCCGTTGCGCTTCCAGTTGACTTGTCATCAAATAGCTATATTCTAACTGGATAGCATCAATTTTGCCATTTCCGTCCGAAGGATGTTTTTCCTGTATGTAAAAACAATATTTGAACACACATGACAAAGTACCTGTATTATTATTATTCAATTTATTTAGCTTAGTACTCTGTTATCTCCCTAGTTTAACAGCGTATTTCACAGAGGCCAGTATAAAAGAACGACTGTGGGCTGCAAGTGGCCTACTAGCACTCATACTTCTTCATACGAAGTCCTTCAAAAGGACAAATATTTCAACAATTATACAATCACAATCACACTCCTTTTCGATTCTAATTGTTACAAATAAAATTGAAATAAATAACCATTAGAAATTTCATTAATAAATAAAACTAGGTCACATTTAAGATGGCAAGACATACATTCAACCCATATTATTCTTTCAACATGTAAATCTAGATACGTGAATTAAACTAATTAGTATAGCTACTAC
>JAQQPU010006595.1:22243-33060 GCA_029168905.1 Artemia sp. Kazakhstan ARC1039 | reverse complement strand
CTCTTTATGCTAAAGTTTGAATTCCGTCCCAGTTATTTATGAACGACTCCTGAAACACAAGGTTCGTTTAATTAGAAAAATAAGAAGCCTGTTTAAAAGCGCTAAAAAACTTTAGCTTAAAGAAGGAGGTTTTGGGGAGGGCGCAAACCCTTCATATACGTAATAATTTCTGCTCGTTTTAAGTTTTAATGTTGCTCCTTGCTTTCGGTTGAAAAAGCTTAAGGCTGTAGTTTTCGAAAGCCTGCCAATACAGGAAAATGTCACTATTCAATATATTTTAGCTAGTTTTCCAGATGTAGGTTCATCGGCTACAAAGCAATAAGTTTTTTCCGTCTTAAGCTTCAACTTCACTCTTTACTTCCACCACAGAAACTATGTTTTTTCTTAAATTAATATTCTTTAGGGGAAAATGGTAAAAACCTTTATAAAAAGGGATTATTGTAAGAACCCTCAAAAGTATTTTCATCTCAGAAGATAACATAGTGTGGTAGCTTCCTCTTTGAGTGGAAAGAGTTGGTAATTATATTGAAAGTACAATTCTTCTTGAAATCGTCGTAATTTCTTCAAATAATAAAAAAAAAAACAATTTTGGCATTTTGACTTTCGAAAGATGAGGCAGGAATTTTCTTGGAACACTTCCCTTCTGTGGCGAATTCATGCAAGGAAAACCTATAATAACTATCAGTTGTATAGATTTTCTCATTTTCATTTGTATGTTATTCTAGGTCCAGAAAAATCAAGAAACTGCAAGCTCCTTCAAGATTTTGGCTATAATGGCTATGAACTAGCAAGAAATCGACGGGCATTGTTTAGCTCAGATTTGCTTAGACCAATAAAGAAGAAACATAGCAAAGAAGCAAAGATGACGAGGTAATATTGACATGTATGACAATAATATTGATAATAATTATAATGAGATATTTATGAGTTTTTTTTCACAGCGATTGAATGTAAGAAAACGTTTGTATTTTTGGACCGAGTAGAAAAAAAAAGCATAAATAACGATCGGAAAAGCAGAAGACCATCTAAACTCAACAGCTTTAGATTCTCTCCATGTTACAGTGAGGAGCCTAAGCGTGGTGACTTTTTAAAAACTTTAAAAAGGTTTACGTGGTTAAAGTTGTGGTTGAGGTTAAGGGAGTGTAAAGTTTTGGGATCAACTTTTGTAATCAATATTTTTCACTTTTCGTGGACTGACCGATGTAATTTATGTATTGATGCTTATACATGATAGCTGCCTTATAACCCTTTCAATGCTCTTCCATCAACCCAATCAGCTAACTTTAGGTCAAGGCTTATTACTGAAAGGAAAAACCACTTAAACATCTAATAATAATCGTTCATATCAGAGGCTTATACTATGATTTTATTTTAAAAAAGGGTTTCACAAAAAATAAAGATTTTCAGAGGTAATCAAAAAGCAATATCAATGCCTAATAGGAGAAGAAATGAATTGGTGGCACTATCCAAGGTCAAAATAAAATGTCTCCAAACGAAATTAGAAGCTGCTGTGGGAGGATTGATGAAAGTTCTGTCTTTAAGATGGCATAAAAAGCCTTCCTTCTTAAAATTAAGCTGAGATTAGTATTATCATGGTGTTTTAAAATTACAATATTTCCGTATTGGCCACATAGCTGTAAATTGAGGAGCCACGGTGTAATAGGAGGGAATCTTGGGAGGAGACAATCAATTTCACTAGTAAAGGGACTAAGGATATTCTAATTTTATGCTTGTCTTTTTTATACATTTTTTGCCAACAGGAAAGCCCAACCCTCTTCCATATAGTTATCGCTAGTTCTTGCTAGGCCAGTTTTGATTATCCTAGCGAAGGCTACTTAGTATTTCTTCGAGTGTGTCGATATCCCCATCAGCTATCTCAATGACTTAGTTGTATGCCTTGTTTGAGTTTCAAAACATTCTGGGCTGCAAAATAAAATCAATCTTGATCAGTGATGTTCATTTTTGTTCCAGGGGGTTGGGCTCTATAGGTAGAATAAACTGATTGAAAGCCAGTTTTCTTGGCGTTGTGATTCAAAAGCTTCCCTCTTGAAGTAATTAGACCTTGGCAGTAGGATTGCTGTCCTATATGCCCCAGGTGCATCAATTGTATCGAGGCTGGGTATTTATTTTCCGGGTATCAATTGTATCGAGACTGAGTTCAGAGGCACCTCAGGTCTTTCTGAATTTATTAATGCTTTAATTATTGCTCTCTAATATTCAATCTCCAATCAGATTAACTATTAATTACGATAAATTACTAAGAAAATAAATACAGATTGATAGTTTAACATACATATACGGATTTTAATTTGTTAAAGTCTTAGTAATTTTGGATTTATTAAAATTAAAAACATTTAAAATCCATTTTTTTTCGTCAATTGCAAACTATATTCTGTCTCCTTGTTTTGATTTTGACTCTGTTATTTATTGTAATTCATGTTTTCTTTCGCTTTCATATATTTATTGATGGTGATTTGTTTTAGTCTTACACTTAGAAGATTATTTGACTTTATTTCTGCTCTTTTTGGCTGAATGGAGCTCTATACTTTTCTTTTAGCTGTTTTGTGGAAAAGTTCTTTTTATATTGATCTATTATAAAATATTTAAATGCAGATTTTATTAGGCACTAACTTATCCGCAGGACTTTTATCTTGTCACCTTTGTAAAGGCTTTTTTTTAAATCGTTAAACACCAATTGAACAGTTTTCAACAAATTAAAATGATTCCAATAAAAACTGAAATTAGACGTTTTTTGGGAGATTGGAGGAGAGATACAAAAATTGCAACTGATAATAACAATGTAATAACAATGAATTTGTGCTTAATACAATACTTTTTAAGGATTCAAAACTCGTAAGTGAAATTTCAAGATTTTAGGATAAATTTCAAGGAGTGATAGTCCTGGTTTATAGTATAGGGTCTATTTCAAAGTTTATTCCTTTTTTCATTAATTTTCTTTTTTAGTCGAAATGAAGCATGGCCTTCACCCCCTTGGATAATCAAAGTTTTGGCTGATGATCGAACCTTTTACTTCCAAGATCTTCTGGAGTCACTTGGGACCATCATTGTTTTAACTGCACAAGTTATTGACACCAGCAATCAAACCTACCCTAACCCCTTATCACATTGGGCACGACTGAAAGGCGCTGGCTATGGTGCTATGTTTGTTTCAAAGCTTGTCCACATCTGGCTTGGAGGATTTCAATTGCTGTATAGTAAAATTGCAACTGAACTTTGCTAATGTGATTCATCACTACAGATCCTTACTTTATGATTTGTGAGGTTGTGATATAGCTAACATTTGAAGGAAGACAAACAATAAAACGGTGAATAAGTATTGCCATCCAGTCGTCTGTAGTATGTTGTCTATTACCAAATTTGTTAGTGAGTCTTAGTGTACGATCAGAACTTTAGCATTTGATACATTAATTTTGCCACAAGATTATGAATATAAGGATAAGTCACATATAATGTAACGAAAGCATATAACTATTGTATGTAAAATATCAAAGTAAAATATTTGGTGTGTACAATGAAAATTCTTGTTTGAAATAGCCTAACGAATAAAATTGACTATAGTCACAAGAAGCAAAAACTTGTACAATCTTATGCACATTCTCCTTTGATTTAAATCGTTACCAGTGAGAACCTGATCCATTCTAGGGGAAATTGTACTAAAGCTGCTTGATTTGTCAATCAACATGTCTATTAGTAAATTTGTTTACGTTATTGATGGTTAAATTTAAATCTGTTATTTATATTGTTGTGATTCTGTTCTTTATTTCTTCAACGAAAATGCGTATTTTTAGTAGATTTAATTTGAGGTCATACAGCTTAGCTGTCAATCAGTCAAATCGTAAAAGTTATTGTGACTCAAAAGCAGTTTTTAATGAAATAGAGATCTAATATCAGAAAAGATAAGTTTGTAAGTTCTCTGCTATTTGCTAATTCAAACAATGAGGAAATTGAATATCCAACTGCTCTCTCTCTCTCTTTCTCTCTCTCTCTCTTTCTCTCTCCATCCCAATCTTTCCTGCTTTGACTCTCTCAATGTCTCTCAGTCTCATTCCCAATCTTCATTTCTTTCCCTCTTCCCTCTCCCATATCTTCCTTTATCTGTTTTTTTTTTTATTTCTGATATTGTAATTTTACAGTCGTTTATTTCAGTTGTTTTTGTAGTTGTTTTGCTTATGGTCAAACAGTTCACCGGCCACTGGTTCAAACGGTATAAAGCTATTCGTAGATGCAAAAGCTTTTTAGATTGTAATAGCTGTATTTGGGAATAGGTGAAGGGGAGTGTCATATTTATTTTCTAAATCTGTACTTTACCAATTATGTGATAGATTTTGAACAACTGCCAAGTAAATAAACTGTTTTATATTGAGTTTTTTTGTTTCTTCAATTATCCAAAGAAAAGGTATGGTGATATTTTTTATCCGAATTTAAGAGGAGATATTTGAAGATGGTGTCATTTGAATTAGTCTTTTTCCTTTTCCTTTTCTTTTTCCTTTTCTGTCCTTCTATCCTTCCAATGGTGTTATTCATACACCATAGAAAGGATATTTTGTAAAGTAAACCATAGAAAGGATTAGAAATCATAGAAAGAAATTTTCGGAACGTTAAAAGGGGTGTTTTATAGCTTTTTGAACAGAAATCATTACCATATTCCAAGAACCAAGAGTGGTTATCTCCCATCTCTTAACGCTAAAGTATAATTTTTGCTTTGCTGAGAACTTATTAAAAAATTTTTCCCTTTGGCAGCTGCAAGGGTTCTATTTACCTTCATTCTGTCAAAATTGTTGAATTAAAGCAGCATATTATGACTGTTTCAAGTGGAAATATCCACTGTTAATTTATAGGGGAGGTCGGGGTTAACGCGGACACGGGGCTGGTCTGGACAGTCAAGTAAAAAAAACCTTTTGGCTTAGTAAGAATTCTCGAAAATTAGGATAGGTGCACCATTTATTACGCTATTATCACACCAGTTTAGGTTTAGATACATGAAGCCATTTGTTTTCTATTTTGCAAAAGGTACTTTGTCCAGGAAATAATTTTCAGGAGAAAAGTAGCTCATATATATATATTCGAACAAACCACGTCTCTAAAAGATTGGTATTTAGGACAGAAAACACAGATATGACATTACCCCTGACAATGAGTCTTTTTTTACTAACTAGAAAGGAAATTTCGATTTTAAGTAAATTTTCAACTCTAAAAACACCCTGGGCCTTAGCTAGCCTACATGAAAGATCTACACTGCATAAGCCATGCTTACTAATAATTACGGTGCCATGCTTTCTTTTGGAATTCATCTTGAGTTGCGACGTTAGCCTAGTTTTCCTTTTAACTTACGTAGGCATTTGGTGAAAAAAGAATAGATTTGAGAGGCTGTTTAGCAAAAATTATTGGGATTATGAATGCTTTCTTGTAATTGCACCCACACAAGGAACTGTGAAATTTTGTGGTTTAAGTGTGTCACCGATTTTTGACATCTGTTACCTATTAGACATTCTTTATATTTGAGTAAATATCTCATCTCTTTTTCTCAATTTTAGAAAAAAGAGAATTGAAAATTGCTGTAAGTTGCTCGATTTGTATGAAGCATCATCAGATTTTCAAGGTGGAACGAGAGAAGCTTCTTGTGGAGTATTTAAAACTTGCTCTCTTATGAATCAGGGATCAAGCACTAGCGAAGCCAGAAGACTAGTTGACCTTATTTTTAAAGAGGAACAATAATATGTCACTTAGGTCCCCTGAAGTGAACAGCTAAGCAATAGTAAGTGGGCTTAACCGCAATGAAGTGAAAACATTTTTTTGACAAAATTTTGAGTGTCCAAGCCCATTCATGTGGTTCTAGAAGTTTACCCCCCACGACGATTATCCCCCGACGATTACCCCCCCGGAAAATACCCCCCTTGGAAAATACCTCCCTGGAAAATACCCTCTGGAAATACCCCAGCGCGGAAAATATCCTCCCCCTCCATGGAAAATACCCCCATGGAAAATACCCCCCCCCCGTTGAAAATAAGGTTTTCCAAATTTTAGAATTTTATTTGAGTTTTTTTTTTATTTCTGTAGGGGGAAGGAATTTTGGTACTTGTGTATTATGCGCTACTCACTCAAGTTTACGCTGTATCAAATTCGAGAACACACCAGTTTTTTCGTTAGTTTCTTCGTTACTTTAGAAATACATTTGGCCTATAGATTTGCACATTGGGATGGGGGGGGGGGCAAAAAATACAGAATAAAGAATCTTTCTTCGGGCAAAAAATACAAAATCCCACATTTTTACAGGTATGAGCTTGAAACCTCAACAGTAGGGTTATCTGACACGCTGAATCCGATTGTGTGATTTTCAATAATATTCTATGACTTTTAGTGGGGTGTTTTCCCCTTTTTCGAAATGAGGTAAATTTTCTCAGGCTCGTAGTTTTCGATGGGTAAGATTAAAGTCGATGAAATTTATATATTTAAAATGAGTATAAAAATACGATTCTTTTAGTGTATTTATTGGTATCAAAATTTGGTTTTTTAGAGTTTCGGTTACTATTGAGCCGGGTCGGTCCTTACTTAGCCTACAGTTCGCTACCACGAACTGTTTGATAAAGATATAACATGGATTCTGCTTTAAAAGAAAAGAACAGTTTAGAGGTGGGACAAAATGGAACGGCAACAGTGTACTTTTTTTTTATTTATAATACCAGTAACAGACCTTGGGTGTAAATCCACTGTCCTTCTGCAAACTTTTCGGCTGAAAACATATCCAGCTCGAAACATATGTGATCTTTAATGAATTTTAATGATCGATTGGCTACCTCAAGCTAAATTGGCTATATTTTACCTTAATTGGCCGTTTCGATTTTTTGCTTAATACCAGATACAACAAAAATTTTTATTCGGGGTATAGAACTTTGACAAATACCGCTTTCTTGTTGATTGATTTCTTTGTTACTGAGAAAAGAATTGTAACCCAAATTTCTTTTCAGATGAGCCTTCTCTCCATATCTGTATATTTAGTCTCTTCTATTGATTAACGATGGCTCTTGACTATATTAAATGAAAAAAAAAACAACTTTTTCAACTGAAAGTAACGAGCAACATTAAACTTAAAACGGACAGAAATTCGGTATAAGAGAGTGCTGCCTCTTCCTCAGCCCTCGCTCTTCGCGCTAAAGTCTTAAGGTTCACTAAAAAAATCTAACTAAAATTCAACCGTCCTTATTTTTGAGCGTTCTTTCTTCTAGAATTGTCACCAAAATGTAAAGAGCAAAGGTTGAGGAATGGGAAGCCATTCCTCAACCTTTATATACTCTTATATACGGAATAATTTCCGTCCATTTTAAGTTTTAATGCTGCTCTTTACTTCCAGTTGAAAAAGGTTTTTATTGTATTCAATTTCTGACCGTTTTTCAAATCATGCCAAGAAATCCCCAGCCACCTCCCTCTCTCTATAACTTTGCCTGGACAATTCTTCCAGTAACTTTTCTGCTAACGGAAAACCCCCACGTAGAAAATATCCCCAGAAATTTACGTATATATCCCTATAACAAATACTATATTTGAATAATGGGCAAATTGGGTGACTTACAGCCCCTTTCCCCAAGGCCTATGAGGGCTATATAATCCCCAAAGGCTCATTTCTTAAAACTCCAAACTATGCTGAGTGAAATGGTTTTCTCAAAATTTCGATTGGATGTCACCGGGGTTAAAAAAGGGCATGGGAAGGGGGCTAATTGCCCTTCAATCTTTTGGTCACATAAAAAGGGATCTAGAACTTTTGATTTCCAATCAAATGAGCCCCCTTCTGATCTACAATGAGAACTGGTTCGATCCGACCACCCCTGGACAACAAACGAAATAAAACAAAATAAATAAGCACATATCCGGGATCTCTCTTCTGGCAAAAAGAATGAAAAATTCTACATTTTTATATATAGGAGGTGGAAACATCTACAGTAGGATTGTCCGATAGGCTGATTTCGATGGTGTGATATTTATTAGGATTACTTCACTTTTTGAGAATGTTGAAAGGTTTTTGTCATGGTCTTTGTGGCATATGTGATTGAACCCCGGGGTCCATATACCCAAGCAGACATCAATCCACTGTACAACCATGGGACCTTCGGTAATCCTTTTAGGCCTTTTAGGAATTCTGAAAAATCATACTGCTGAGTCATATGCTGCCCTATACTGTACCAAGGGACAGAAAGTTTCATATATAGGGGTTTCGGACAAGGCGGTTCCAATGGTGTACTTTTTGTTTTGATCTGACTTTTTTAGGAGCTATGGGTTTTTATATTTCTTAACATTGGACGTGGTCGTCTCTTACTAGGTTGCTAGCTACCGCTGCAACCCGGATAGGTAATCTGGCAAAGGGTTGCTAAAACCTTAATACAATGCTGAACTGTAATTACTGCTCTACATTAAATTATTTGCTTTACACCATTGTCATTTTGTCAAGGTAATCTGGCATTGGTAGCTAATGAAAGATCTTAAAGATTGGTAGCTAAAAGTACAGTTCAATAACTAACGTTCTAAGAAAAAAGCATCCTTTTTTCTAAGGTATAAAAAATGAAAAAAAATATGCCTAAATGCTTTTTGGAGAATTCTACTTCCAAGTATGCTGGAGTATGAGACAAAAATCTGGGTTGGGTGCATCTATAACCAAGCGTGTTTGTTCTTGAAAGCATCATTTTGGAATTATGTATTCCTATTAGGCCGTTTGCAAGTTTTGAAAAATATTAGGTTCAACACCAAGTTTACATTGCCGTCAATCTGGCTTATAAACTGGTATTAAACAATTCGTGGTAACGAACTGTAAGTAAGGAGCAACCCGGCTCAATAGTAACCGAAACTCTAAAAAACGGAATTTTGATACAGTAGATACATCAAAAGAATCGGATTTTTATGCTGTTTTTAAATATATAAGTTCCATAAAGCTTAAATTATCCCATCACAAGTTACGAGCCTGAAAAGTTTGCGTTATTTTCGAAAAAGGGGTAAAACACCCCCTGAAAGTGACAGAATCTTAACGAAAAACAAACCAACAGGGTCAGCGTATCATTAAACCCTACTGTAGAAGTTTCAAGCTCCTATTTGCAAAAAGGTGGAATTTTGTATTTTTGGCCAGAAGAAAGATCATGGATGCTTGTTATTTGTTGTTGTTTTTTTTCAGGGGTGATTGTATCGATCCAGTGGTCCTAGAATAACGTGATATGGCTCATTCAAACAGAAATTAAAAGTCTTAGTACCCTTTTTAAGTGACCAAAAAATCGGACGGCAACTAGGCCCCCTTCTACGCTCATTTTTTTCTTGAAATCACCCGATCAAAATTTTGAGATAACCATTTGTTCAGCATAGTCGAAATCTAATAAATATGTCCTTGAGGATGACTTAATCCCCCACAGTTCCTGGGGGAAATGCTGCAAGTTATGAACTTTGCCCATTGTTTACATATAGTATTGGTTATTGAGAAGTATTAAATAAAAATAACTTTTTTTTTATTAAAGAAAAAAGTTTTTCGACTGAAAGTAAGGAGCAACATTAAAACTTAAAATGAACAGTAAATATTACGTATATAAGGGGGTTGCCTCTCCTAAATAGCTCACTCTTACGCTAAGTTTTTTTTAATTTTTAAAAGAGGTTATTATTCTAATTAAACAGCCTTTGTGATGCAGGTGTCATTCCTAAATAAATTGAACAAAAATCAAACTTAGATTATTTTAAGGTTTTTATTAGTTTAAAAAAAATTAAAATTAATATGGAAATTATGTTTCATTATTCATGTACGGTGAGCCAAAATCAAAACCCGGATTAATTCAAAATCGTTAAGAAATTAAACTAAAAAAAAAACAGTTTTATAACCGAAAGTAAGGAGCGTCATTGAAACTTAAAACGAACAGAAATTATACCGTATATGAAAGGGGCTGTCCCATCCTCGACGCCCCGCTCTTTCCAATCTCAATCCAATGCACTACTATTGGTTAATGTCTAACTTCCCAAGAAAAATGAATTCATATAAACCCAATTTTCAAATGAATAGAAAATAAAAAATCTTTAGAATAATTTTGGGAAAACGTTACTTCCAAGTTGAAAAAGTATAAGAAATACTATAGATACATGTTGAGTGTTAAGTATTACCTCTAGCCAAATACTTGGTAGAAACGTTTCGGAAATACATTCCTTTGATACCAATTGGAAAGTTTGAAAAAATGTGCTTAACTCTGGGCTTTACATTGCCGTCATTCTGGCTAGGGGCAGAAGTATATGAAAAAACCTGGGCTGGGTTTTAACTGTCTATCTCTAACCAACTATGCTTTTTTTGGCTAGCATCATCTTGGAACTTGGTCAATTTCAAGTGGATAATAAGAGATTATCATGAAATCATGCACTATATTAGGCACAATTCACGGTATATCTAATCAATGAAAAACTGGTTACCACAGTTTTTATTTCTGAGAATAAGGTATTAGGACTTGCAATTATGTAATTGAATATGCAAGGAAGACAAGACTGGCATAACATTAACAAATATAACTGCCTTTTATTGGGTGTAATAAATAGATAGCATTTCAATAATGATACCAGGAGACTTGGGTTATCTTGGAACCTTATATTGGCAAGTGGCATGCATTGTGTCTTCTATTCTCGCTATCGCTTGTTCTCTAACAGCAGATTTCGAGTCACATGTCTTCTAGCCACAAATTTCGTTTTTCGTTGAACTCAAATTTCGTTTGTGGTTCGTCATGATTTCTTTCTATTTGAGTAATAATTGTATATGTATTTATGTGTCTTTTCTCGAAAACGCCTCCATATAT
>JAQQPU010006595.1:732-17243 GCA_029168905.1 Artemia sp. Kazakhstan ARC1039 | reverse complement strand
ATCATCGTTGCTTTCATTTTCTATTTGTTTGGATCGTTTTACCTCGGCTGTATAGATTCTCACTGTCGCTTGTCTTTTAAATGCAGACAATGTTGTTCAGGTAATTGGACAACTTCCAACGATTTATATAGTCTATATTTTTGTTTGCAAAGGTTTGGTAGAAATTGATGACCTTATCCATGTCAAAATCCAAAACCTAATCATCGTTGCTTTCATTTTCAATTTGTTTGGATCGTTTTACCTCGGCTGGTCTTTCGTCATTAATAAATACATATCCCGAACCTTTGTTCTTTTTAGCAAAGGTATAGTAGACACTGAAGACCTTATCCATGTCCAAATCCCAAACGCAATCATCATCGCTATCATTTTCAGTTTTGACACATTTTGGTTCTTGCTGTCCAGGTTGATTTTCATTGACTTGCTCACATTTTCAGTGTGGCATGTCTTCTTTGATCTTCATTTTCATTTTTAACTTGCTCACATGCTAGGTGTTGCATGTCTTCTAACCGCGTGTCTGTCAATGTTCATTTTTGAAACGCCACCGCTTTTCTTCTGACCGCGTATGTCTTTGCCCTTCATTTTCATTTTTGACTCGCTCACTTTCTCGGTGTCGTATGTCTTCTAACCGCCCGGGTCTTTGCTCTTCATTTTCTATTTTGGATTTTTTTCCAATTTTTTCCATTTGGATTTTTTCCCAAAATCAAGGCTCTTAACGAATGAGAGATCTACATTGTTCTTTCAAGCCAAAAAGTGCCTTTACTGGCCTTTTAACGGAGGTTTCGTTTTGCCCTGCAATCACCTTTCAATTTTAAAAAGGCAAAGGAACTTTTAATTTCCAATCAAAAGAGACTTCTCAAAGGTTTTTACGACCACCTTTTCCATACAAAGCGGCTAGAAGAAGAAACTCAAATGCTTATGGCTCTTTACTTAGGCAACGCTAGTCACTGCCTAAATAGGTCTGGAGCTGCCACTTCCTCTTAATTTCTAAACTTACCTCTGCCAATGCAGTATCTTGCTTTTGTGCAGTCTGGCTGCATATCTGGAATCTATAACAGTTTAAAGCTCTATGTTAGGTTATCATATGTAAAATTATGAAATCTTATACTTTTCAAAGGAACAATGGTCCCAGAGAGTTTTTTTTTTCTTCTACCAGATGCGATTTTATAGAACCAGGCATGACTTATTAAGGGGAATCATGAAGGAAGATTTATTTAAGGGGAATTTCTAAGCTTTATAGTAGATAAAGAGATATGCCACCTAAGAGTTCAAATTCCTGCCATTCTATTCTGCAAAACAAAAATTTTGGTCGGGTGTTTAGCGCCCTCTTCAACACCTGACTCTTCACGCTTAAGTTTCTTAGTGCTTTTAGAAAAGCTTGTAATTGATTTAATTAAACGGCCCTTGTGTTTCAGGAGTCGTTCTTAAGGCATTGGGAAACAATTCAAAATTTACTGTAAAAAGCGAGGTGTTTTAGTGGGGAAACCCCCCTCTTATGTTCATCTTCAGTTTTAATATTGCTCCTTACTTTCAATTGAGACAAAAAAAAACTTTTTTTATATCTGTTCGTATTTTTAATAATGCCAGGTAATCCGGCTCCGCCTCCATAGAAAAAAAAACCTCTTGCCAAGGAAAGACCGTCAACACAGTTTAATTGCGGTGAAAATTTACCCTCGACAAGTATCCTTAACATCCCCATTTAAAATTGAGTCGACAAAGAGGAAGAATAAAGAGGAAGTTAAGACAACCAAAATACTACTACTACTACTACTAATAACTCACCGCAGCACCAAGCCGCCTGAGGCCAACACAGCTACGCACGCTTCTCCTCCACCCCAATCTATTCAAAGCCTCCCTTTTTACACCCGCCCACGAAGTTCCCATTTCCTTTAAATATTTTTTTTGACGTCCTCCCACTCCAGACGGGCAATTCCTAGATCGAGATTCGCAATTATTTGAAAATGATATAAGTGAAGAAATGTTCGAGAAAACGCATGACATTATTGTATTGGATTTGTCTGGTACTCTAGATATGAGTATTGTCCGGACAAGAAATGTAAGGTTAGAGTTTACCTTTGCCAAAGCATCGGAGGAAAGTGTTGCATTAATCTCACTAAATTAATTTGAAACCAATTGGGAAATTACACCTGACGGCAGTGTTTTATTAGACTTGGCGCCAAGAACACGAATCAAATAATTGATGTATTTAACATGGACCCCTACATGTCAAAATATAAATCCTATTGCATACCTTCAGATTTCCTGGAGCGTATTAAACATGTTGACAATACCCTTATTATTGTTAATAGCAGTCTAACGAGTGTAAAACCGGGGTATTAGTTATGAATCTTTCAAACAAGAAGTAATATAGAATTGTTTTATCCGCTTGGCCTACCGTATAAATTCCACACACCTCCTATTAAAATTTTTCTTGAGCAGAGTGGAAAATGTATTATTGGAAATCAGGAGCGAGTACAAGATCTATCAACGAAAAGCTGTGGCTTTCATGCCCTATTATATTTTATTTTTCGAAGTCGTGGACATACTCACATGGAATTTCTCAAGATTTATGGTGACATTCCTCGATTGAACGACTTTCTATTTGAAAATAATCTTTTTTGCCTCTATAATATAAATTTCGGTGCCCTAAAAGTGAAATGCTTTAAGAATGTATGTAAATTTGTTTATTAATAAAATTTGTACAAAACACTGTGTCCTTTAGATTTCTTCTTCTACGTATAGGTAATCATCAGAAACGATAAGTTGTAACAGGTCGTCAGGATTCAACCTATATTCGTGTTGACGCACAAAGTCAGGGTTATATTTTTCTACAATATAGTGTAAATTCACTTTGTTAAATCTCTTTGTAAAGTCAATAATACTACTTTGATTCATATTATAAAATTCACGTGTTTCAGTTTGCTTATTTGAAGCAATTTCACATATCAAAATTCTCATATGAAGAATCACTTTCTGTAACAGCCAAATAAATGTCTGTAGGCTGATAATCATAATAGCCTGTATCTTCACAGTGATGTCGTAAAAACCATACTCTTTTATTATTTCAGCCATGGAAGCGTACACCAGGTTCTTCTTCCCAAAACAATTTAAAGCCGCGACGATACCAGTCTCTTAAAAATAAACGGAACTAACGTTTAGGTTTTTTCGCTATTATGCCAGGGTAAGTATTTTCCCATTGATCGCATTTATTATAGTGACAATTCGAGCATAAGAATCTTCTATTATGAGAGTCACAAATCTCTTCAAGACAAAAATTACAGTCTATAATTTGCACTGAATATCCTCTATACGATTCACATGGATTGCATAATTTACACTTTTCATTATAGTCATCAGCAAAAGTACATTTCTCACAGGATGACCAGCTGCCCAAATTATACAAGCATAATGGGCATGTGTAAAAATTTTTTCGGTGTTGTCTGCTCCACTTTCAAAAACAAACTGATTCTAGATCGATAAAAATGTCTCCTAGGAACGTCACAAAATGGCCGTCTATGTAGTGGTTAAGAGCAAAACCATAAAATCATTTTGTTTTGTCTCAGTCAATATATCTATAAACTGAGTAAAAGCTTGGGGGCCACGATGACAAAGTCTCATACAATAGTCCAAAGATGGGTAATCGGTTCCCATTATATCGGTAAACATATCTCAAGAAGTTTTCTTTGAAGAGATAATTCCAGAAAGTCATCATATAAAACTAACCATTGTTCCAATTTTACTAGATTACGTAAGATACTCGGATTCTCAAATTAACACTTTTACTACCAAATGCAGACTAACCGTTTTCTATAAATTGTTCTCTGCTATATATTTCGCCAGTGCATTTAATCCATCTTGTAGTTGCTGTATATGCACAATTGTTCCTCCGACTACAATTTGCTTAATGTTATAACATATCCATTGTACATCTTGTCCCATTATAGGGTCAGTCGAGAACCCCTTTTACTTTCAACCGCCACCTTAAGCACTCTAGGTCCCTTATCATCAACACTTTCAATATTCAATAATGTATAAACATCCATGTTGACTGTCCCACTTCCAGAAAAAAACTGATCCTCAATAAAATAATTTCAACCACCTGGGAACCCGTCTAGACTTGAATTGCCTAGAAACAACGCATGCTCAGAAAATGGGTGTGTCGCATGACGTAACATGAGCTTGAAATCTTGCCTAGAAAAAGGGCTCCGGTAGAAACAGCTGATCGCCTTCTACAGGTGCGAGGGTGTATCACATGACCTCAGAGGGCTCAGTTACAAATCCAATACTATGGCTTCCGTGATGTCACAGAAAAACTAAGGGGGTGTGTCACATGACGTTAGAGGACTTGTCAGAGCAAAACAAAGGGGTGTGTGTCACATGACGAAACAAGCGCATGTAACAGGGGTTAGGAGCTTCACTTGTTAATTTTCCTGTTTTAGTTTTCCTATTATTACTACTTTTCTATTATACCGACCACATTCCAAGTAATTATGTCTGGACTCTTGCCAAGGGTGGGAATGTCGTCAACTATTAACAGGTGCGAGGGGCTAGGAAGAGTTGATCGCATTGTACAGGTGCGAGGGTGTGACGTCAGAGGGCCTGACTTTGGAATCCTATGGGAAAAGGGAAGGCATGACTTTGAAAGCTTTATGGCCCCACTACTCATTCTTTATATCTCTGGAGCCTATGTTCAACTCCAAATAAAAATTTTCACCACGAATGACGAAAAAATCTTATAGTATTCTGAATGCTGAATTCAGTGAAATGGTTTAATCTTACGAAGACAATGCTTTCAAAGGGTTTCTGGTAGTAAACTATAATTAATGAGCGTAGCGGCTCAATAATTACCAAAACTTTGAGAAACAGAATATTGATAACAATAGATACATGAAAAGAATAAAATTTTGATAATTATCAAAAATATGTAAATGTCATCAAGTTTAATGTTACCAAATTTCTGTTTTTATGTATTTAGGTAAAAGAAGGCTTGGGGGGCTAGTTGCCCTTCGATCACTTTTGAGTCTTAAAAAGGGAACTAGAGCTTCTGATTTTTATCGAATGAGCCCCTACAAAGTTGATAGGAGCATTCATTCTATACTAACTACCTCTGGGGAAAAACAAACAATAAATAATAACAAAACAATGAAGCCTTATGGCTGTTCGAACAGTTCGTGGTAACGGCTCAATAGTAATCGAAACATTAAAAAAACGGAATTTTACTATCAATAGACACATCAAAAGAATCAGCGTGTTAGGATGATTCGAACTATATAAGATTCATTAAGTTTAGTGTTGCCTATCAAAGGATACGGGCCTGAGAAAATGGGCTTGGTTTTTGAAATAGGGAAAAAAAACTAAAATTCAAGGGATCTTAATGAATATCACGCCATCATATTTAGCGTATCAGAGAACCTTACTGTAGAAGTTCAAGCTCTTATCTCCAAAAACGTGAAAATTTGCTGTTTTCACCAGAAAACAGATTACGGGAGTGTTTGTTTTTTCCCAGGGGTGATCGTATTAAAATAAGGGTCCTAGAAGATCGAAAGAGGGTACATTCACACCAAAATTAAATGTTCTAGTGCCCTTTTCAAGTAAACCAAAAGATTAGAGTGCAACTGGGCACCCTCACACGCCTATTTTTCGTCAAAATTATCTGATAAAAATTTTCAGATAGCCATTTATTTTCAGTATAGTTGAAAAATCAAATAACTATGTCTTTAGGTGTAAAATGACCCCCTACACTCCGTGAGGAGAGGCCTCTAAGTTATGAAATTTGTCCATTTATTACGTTTAGTATTTGTTATTGGGGAGTATAAAGACATTTTTTGGCGTAGGGGGAGTGTGCTTAGGGTGGATTCCTATAGGGAGAATCTTCCTTGGGGAGGGAAATTTCTGGGGGATGAATTTTCCAGGGAAAATATAACACTGGGGGGTTGGACAGAATTACTATACGAAATTCTTTTTAATTGTCTTGCATTCTCTTTGCCAAATTTTTCAAGAGGAGATGTTCCAGGGGTAATATCGAGAGGCTATTTTCCACGTGTTTTCATTTCCAGGAAATAATTTCCACGGAAGAAGGCATTTCTGGAGTGATCGAGAAACCGATTCGAGATTAAAGTCTTATTCGAATGAAAGAATGCCAAGAAGAATTTTTCAGGCTGAATCACTCACAAGCTATGTTATATAGAGGAGGATTCTCAGCGAGGATGAAACTGTCTGGAGGGAGTTTTAAGAGGGCGCTGCACTTTACGTTGGATGAGTTTTCCGTGGAGGAGTTTTCCGTGAGTGGGAGGGGTATATTTCATAGAGGGCGAGCCATATTTACCGGCAATACTTGAAAAATGAACAGAAATTATTCCATAAATGTAGGGTTGCGCCCTTCTTTATACCTTGCTCATTACGCTAAAGTTTGACTGTTTGACCCATTTTTTTTAACAGCGGCTACTGAAACACGGGGGTCGTTTAACTAGAATAGGAAGCTTTTTTAGAAGTCCTAACAGCTGTAGCGAAAAGAGCAAGGTATTGAGGAGGGGGTAACCCTTCATATACAGAACAAATCGGTCAAAATTAATATGCAAATTTCGTTTTAATTTTTCATGTATGGTGAGCCAAATTCGAATCTGGATTAGTTGAAAAACCTTCAGAAATTAAACAAAAAAAAATTCTTTTAACTGAAAGTAAGGAGTGACATTAAAACTTACAATGAACAGATACTATTCCGTATATGAAAGGGGCTGTCCCCTCCTCCACTCCTCAATCTTTACGCTAAGGTTTGACTCTTTGTCACAACTCTACTTTAAGAAAAAAAACTTTAGCTTAAAGAGCAAGGAGTTGAGGAGGGGACAGTTCCTTTCATATACGGAATATTTTCTGTTCGTTTTAATTTTTAATATCGCTCCTTACTTCCAGTTTAAAAATCTTTTTTTTTTATTTAATTACTATACGCAACAGTATAGCGTTGCCTCTGATTTCAAAGGCATAAAATTTATCAAGTTTAAAGCTATCGGTCAAAATCTGCGAGAAAAATTCGCTGGACTTAAGAAAAGAAAGAGAACTTTCCCAAAAAGGCCTTTGACGTTGATTAAAGTTGCACCGTCAAATTCAGCGTAAACGCGAACCCTGTTTTAGTTACAATCGATAGAAAATTCTGAGAAAACCATGTGTAATAATTAAGCAATGTGTAAGATTCTAATCCGATTCATAATTGAGAGTCTTTTGTATACGCTTTCTTTCTCTCATTACATTATTTATTTATGCATCTTTCTTTACGGATAAGCAAAGTTTAAATAAACAACATTACATTTGCTTACTTGTTATTTTGATTAGGGTTCACCAAACTATTAATTTGAACTTTTGGAAGTTACAACACCTCTTCAAATATTTCTCGTTTTTTTTCTAGGCTGAAAAACCACTTATGTGACTTGTAAGTATCAGAACTTGATTTTTCTTTGTTTCTTTTTTTTTGCATAAATTGGTTGTTATCCATCGTCTTCCATATACAGGTTCGCTAGCTTATCTCAAGTTACAATCAATTTTGAATAGGCCGGTTTTTTACTGACCGAAAAAATTTCAACGCCGCACCAAGCCTAAAAATTACATATCAAGTAGGTCAATGGGGATTTCACGCAAGGATTTGGTTTCCTTCATTCGTCTTGCTATTTGACTTTCAAAGTGGATCTACAGGATGTTGGACAAGAAGCTCTCTCTAGATCATAAGAGATTATTTATATAATCAATAAATCTATATGTTTCCCGGTCCTTTATGTGTTTTGAAGAACGGTCCGCAAAACACGACCAATAACAATACAAGTACTGCTGCTACATACAACTCCTTGTATCCCATTACTATCCGAGGTAAAATAAAAATTTGTCAGTTAAATGGCTAAGCATATAGCTCAAGAGTCACCACTACTGGGAGGAGAGGTGCAACAAGCAGGTTTGAACTGCGGTCCTGGAGAGCTTTATGCAGGCAGAGCTTAAAGCAGAGCTTTATGCAGGCAAGAGCAGAGCTTACATTTTGCTGTCGTAATTGCAGTGAATTGGCTGAAGGATAAGACATTTACACATTTGCAATGCCTAAATATTTAGACATTCAGATAAAATAACAAAGGTGGGATCTGTTTTGTCACTTTTAGAAGTTACAAAAGCAATATCAAAACATGGTAGGTGAATATGTACAAGGCATAAGGGTATCCAAAAAAGCTATTTTGAATAGTTATGCTGTCCTGACGTTTTCCTTAAAATTAAAGAGAAAAAAAGAAGGGAAGTTTGTAGGCTCTTAATTTAAAGAAAGGTTGTTGTATGTGATTGTGTGTGGGGGGGGGGGGGCTGGAGTTCTCAAATCTGTTTTTTTTACTTTTTGCTTTTCAAAATTGTGAACAAGGTTTCGCTTTCAATAGAAAAAATGTAGGCTACTATATTGAGTTTGGACTTACCAGTTAAAAAAATTACATAAGAAGAATTGTCGGGAGATCACTTTTCAATGAGATATTCTATTAAAATTTACTTTTAACTGGTTTCCAATAACAATTAGCCGCTCATAATAGGGATGTAGCAGCTCTTGAGGGAAGTTTAGATTGTAAATGGAGCATTTACTCTTTGGTCTCCATCCTAGAAGATTGGTCAAAGAATAATAGCAAACAATTTCACTTCTCAACTTTGCAGAGTCCCTAGCATTGATATTTCTCAAGGATACATTTTTTCAGAGAATAACACTGCCGTGGCTAAGGTAAGAAATGAGGATAGTTGCTGGTTTCATATTAAATCAGTAGTTAATCAGGGTTGTGTTTTCTCCCCTTTCATATGGATCATTTTGTTGGACTTTGTCTTAAGGAGCACAGGAAAGGCAATGGTATACCACGGAATCAAATGAGGAGGAATAACTCTCCTGGGTTTAGATTATACTGATTATTTAAGCATCCTAGATGAAAGTGTTAGAACAATGAACATAATTTTAGAGGTTTTGCGGGTTCAGGGTGTTAGAATAGGTTTGAAAATTAATGTTAAGAATACTAAGTCACTAAGGCTAGGAATAAGTGAAGATGAACAGGTGACGTTGGGTAACGAAACGATTGATCAGATGGACAGCTTCACTTATGTTGGTAGTATTATTAGTTAAGACGGTTGGAACTGTAAAGATGCTAAAAGTAGAATAGCCAAGGCTCAGGGTGTTTTTCACAGTTAAAAAAAAGTTTGGAAGAATAGGAAGATAGGTCTGCAAACCAGGATTAGAATATTAGAAGCTAGCACCAACCACAGCGAACTCAGCCTTTTCCTAGAAGGCGAGTCTCTCGACCCCAAACGCAATGTTCAAAATGCTTCAAAGCCTGTACAATATTTTTAAGCTTTCTTGACATATTATCGATTTTACCAAAATTCATACATAAACCTTACTGAAAGTTGAAACCAATCGAGACCTTCCCTTATCATCTATTAGCACCACAAGAAATTGAGTTAGCATCAACAGCAGCATAAAAGTGTCTGGAATAATCTTAGAAAGCAAGAAGATTGGACTTGGCATTGCTTAATTATTCTTTCTATTTTAGAAAGTTTTCATCTTGTACTTGACCCCACTAAAACGGAACACCCTTTCTAAATAACTTATTAGATAGATAAATTAATTATCCAAACTTTGAATAAATTATGCAATACCAAACATATAAAGCCGCGTAATTCACTGATATTTTCGGCCTAGATATCCTACAGAGGCTATTAAGCTTTGATAGAGGGATGATCCCTTGAGAATAAACAGAAAATCAAAGAAGCTCAAACTTCTCAAGGTTCTCAGTACTGCAAGGTCTACCTTGCACTATTTGATACCCCATTCCACATCACACTCCACAAATTTTGCACAAAACTTTTTCTAAATCTCTAAGATTCTCAAACTTGATTTTCGTCTCACAACGCTTCTGGTGCTGCGATTACTGTACTTGTATTAAGACACACGTAACATTTTATTTTATTCCACTCTCTGGCAGCTCAGATATTCCTACCACTTTCCGAACATGTAACCAACTTCTTTGCTAATATTATCTTGACTTTAACTTCTATCCCAATATCTTTCTCCAACTCTGTATCCCCTACCAATTGACCTACATCAAATTTCCTGACCTTGTTTTACGTCGTGTCGGTCTCGACAGACTTCCTCTTCTTGCCCTATGTATCTCATCCTAACATTTGCGACGACCGATTAAAATTTACGATTCTCTTCTAAAACCACATTTTCTATTGATTCATAACGTTTGCTCTGATGGGTACCTCTGTATTCAACCAGAGCCCTCAACAAAACCAGGCAAAACTATCCCTTCCGGAAAAACAGCATGGGTTCCGAATTCGAATCCATAAATATTTGTTGCACTCTCAACTCTCTGATATACTATTTCATATGCTGAAGGCTTAAGCTCCACTAATTCCTTGGAAATTAAAAAAATTACAGCCCTTTTCCTCGGTAAATACACCTTGATCAACTCAATTTCCAATTCCTCAAGACTTACAATATTCGTAAAGTCCGTGTCCTCAATAACTCAATAGTGATCCTCATACTCTCAACAGAATCGCATTGACCATTTGATTATCAGACCAATTACTCAACGGTTTTACTGTTTCTAATTGGTATAAAAATGAATTAATACATCTTGGATACTACTCCCCCCTAAGAATAATTTTCCTGAAAACTAAATTTAGTACCCCCCGCGCAATAAAAATTTGTTAGCATTAAATCTAAACCCTTTGACTATGTTAATATTTAACCTATCGTAATTAAGCATGAGCTAATATTTTAGTTCTATCCACTGAATAAAAAAAACTCCCTTTAGGATTTATGTACCCATTGTATAACGTTAAGCAATTATTTTTGGAGGTAAATATCATTGATTGGCTGTGACTTAAGGACACTTATTAACATATAGGTAATATATATAAATCATGTTTTCCCAGAGAAAATTCCTACCCAGAAACCGTTCTCTAAGTATGTTTGTGACAGAGAGCAGCCGACTAGATCGTTAGCCTACATATTTCCTTTGGAGCTAATTAGAGCTACCCGGGAGAAAATTATGTGGCGAGAAAGGTGAAACAGAAATTAAATTTTGAATATAGCAAAGCTGTTTTATCTATTTGGTGCTTATTTTATTCAAATTTCGAAGAAACTTGAAGAAAAGATTAGAGTCAAGATAAGATTACTTAATATATATTTGGAACGAATGAATCGTAATGCAAAAGCTATGTAAGTCTGTCTGTGCAAATGAAAGGTTTTTTTTTCTTAAGAGCATTAGGGATGGGTTAGCCTGTAACTAGGCAAAAACTTTAGAGTGTTCTTCAAAATCTATATACCGTACATCATTTTTGTTTTATTTTCCTCAAACATAATTAACCAGCTTTGATATTAAAAGTTCAATAATTTAAGACGTAAAATATGATCTTATACTTAGTTTTTGATTATCTGGTTTCTAACATTGATTACAATTGAATAAGAGCTGACAACTGAAGAAAAGCTGATTGTTTAATTCTTTTAACCTCCAAACGTGTAAAGTACCCTCATTTCAACAACTTACACTCACAAAGCCACTAAAATAATCATGTCTATGTCACCAGCTCTTCATCGCCACTTATTACCAAAAAGTCATTTAGCATTATGATCTCTGCTTTTTAGACCATCTGCGCTCAAACCTCCACCAACAATTTTGTGTTCCACCGGAAACATATCCAATATATCACTCCCCTCCAGATAGTAGCTGTAGGACCACATTCACCCCCTTCGACCTCCAAATTACATCTACCCCATCCATTTCCACCACAGATTGATGTGTTCTGACAAAAAGGTGTATAATATTTATATAGACTCTTAAAAGAAATCATTCTTATCTCCCAGACGCAGGCAGGGGAGGAAAATTTTACATTTTATTGTTGAAACCCAAAATCACTTTTTAATTTTACCATTTTTCCAAAAATCTCCTATATTTTTCATTTAATTTGTATCTAGTTATGTTTCTGTTTTCCAAGTCTTCCTCCAACTATGTTTAATATATTCATGCATACATGCATACCTACTTTGGCCTCATCTGATTCCCTGAATTAAAGAAATGTTCAATATTGACAAAATGTTGATTCCAGGGATTTTAATTCCTTTTATAGCGGGTAGGCGCCGCATAAGAACAAATTGGAAACAAAATGAACTATGTGGCACACTTTATTCTTTGCATCTTGTTCACTATATCGTAGCAATAAATCTCAAGAATTCGGTTTCATAATAACTAATTAAATATCACTTTACCGCAGTAAATATTCATCTTTTCAAACAGTTCGTGGTAACATCAAAAGATTTGATAGATACATCAAAAGAATCGAATTTTAATGCTTATTCAAAGTATGTAAAATTCCTCAAATTTAATGGTAGCCTACCCGTCAAAAGCTACGAGCCTGACAAAACTTTCTAAATTTTTGAAAAAAGGGGAAAAACACCCCCAAAACATCAAGTGATCTTAATGAAAATCACTCTATCAGATTCAGCATGCCAAAAAACCGCTATAGAGGTTTCAAGCTCCTATGTACAAAAATGTGGAATTTTGTATTTTTTGCCAGATGGAAGATTACGGATCCAGGTTTAGTTGTTGTTGTTTTTCTTGTTTTTTTGCCCCAAGGGTGGTAATATTAAATCAGTGATCGTAGAAGATCACAAGATTGCTGATTCGGACGGAAGCCAAAACTTCTAGTGCCCTTTTTAAGTGACCAAAAATATTGGAGAGTAGCCCCCTCACACGCTCATTTTTTTCCAAAAGTCACCTGATCAAAATTTTGAGATAGCCATTTTGTTCAGGATAGTCGAAAAATCTAATAAGTATGTCTTTGAGGAATACTAATCCCCCTACAGTCTCCGGGGGAAGGGTTGCAAGATATAAACTTTGCCCTTTGTTTACTTATAGTGTTGGGAAATATACAGACGTTTTCAGAGGGATTTTTCTTGTAGGGGTCGGAGGGTTACGTGGGAGAAAATTTCTATGGAGTATTTTTTCATTAGGGAAGGAAATTTTCCATAGAGGGGGAGCAGGATATCCAAGTATTATTTCAAAAACGATCAGAAATTAAACTAAAATAAGCAAGTTTTTTCAACTGAAAGTAAGGGGCTTCAAACCAACAGAAATTATTACGCATATGAGGGGGTCACCCCCTCTTTAATAGCTCATTTTTTACGCTGAAGTTTTTTGTACTTCTAAAAGAGTTATTTATTCTATTTAAACGGCCTTGTGATTCAGGAGTCATTCTTAAGGAATAGGGACAAAATTAGAACAATAGCGTAAAGAGCGAGGCATTGACGAGGGGGCGACCCCTATCATATACGTAATAATTTCTGTTCTAGGTTTTAATATTGCTCCTTACTGTCAGTTGAAAAAAATTATTTGTTTTTTATTTAAGTTTTTACAGCTGCAAGGGTAGACTACCAGGTAATATGGTTTTGCAGACAATTTGTCATATAAAGGCAAAATAATTTATGAGGGTGATTACTTGCAATATGGGGCTTGTTTGTCTAAATACGGTACCATTTACTATTGAGGGTAATTTATTGGTCTTATATGTATATCAGACTGGAAGAATTTGGCCGGTTATGAATTTGTGTTCCGGTTTTACAACTGGATTTACAACTGAAAATTTGCACATTATGTTGAAGTCAAATATTTCAGCTTGACCACAGTAGGCCAGTTTCTTACTTTAAAGGGTTCTTTATGGGAGAGTACATATTAAATGGGGACGAGATAACTAAAACAGAAAAAAAACGAACTATAAGAATATGAAAGAGAAAGTGGCGTAATTACCGATATTCTTGGGTTTAAGGATCTTTAAGTTTTGGGGGAAACTAGGCATAATTTTAAAGACATAAAAAAAATAATTGCTCAAAACAATACAGATGAATTTGTAAAACATTTTTTACTAGACCACTTATTCGTATCTTTTACGAAGCCCATTTGTAACCTCAAACAAATCAGTATTTCTTTCCAATTAATAACTATTGTCTATTATTTTGCCCTTAAATAAAATAAAAATAAAAGCATTTCGAAGTGGAATAACATTAAAATTAATTGCGTAGAACTTGATATTTAAAACCAAAATTTTTTCACTTTTTCCGTTTACCATTATAATTTTGTAAATTGTTTATTTACATACTGACTAAGGTCCATGTACTATCACATCTTAAATATGGGAGCCGGCGTTTACCCCCTCTCCCTGTTGTAAATAATCCGAACGAAAAACTCCATGGGGGGATGCTAACAAAAAAAGCTTTTGGAACATATCAACAATGTATTTTCGTGCGTATTTATTACGTTTCTACAAGTCAGACAAACATCTCCACCCCTCGTTGAGCCTTGAGGTAAATACAGAATTAATTCTAAGAAAAAGACGGGGGGATTGGGAGGTAAAAAGTGATATTTAATCCCTCTTGATGTCTTGGAATATTTCCTGTCTACGCTGTTGTTATAAAAGTAAAGAATAGCATTAAACCCCGAAATGAGCAGAATTTATTTCGTATAGAAGGGTAACTATCCCTTCCTCATCCCCACCTCCATCTCATGGTCATATAAACTTCGGAGGATGCTGAGTTGATTAGCAATTGATTTCTCAAGTCCTTTTTTTATAGGTCGAAAGTGATTGGAGACCAACCAGCCCCTATCCTAAAACTGTTTCTGATATCTTGTCCTTTTGTTACCCCTTTGGACATCTGATCGACATTTTGAGGTAACTATTTTGTACTTTCTCTTTGGCTCTCTAATTTTGCATATTGGGGAATTTTTCATGGGGGGGGGGGCTATAGGGTGGGATTTTCAATGAAGGGAGAAGGGGTTTGCGGTATTTTTTAGGAGGTTTTAAACGGCTAGACCCCTCATATGCAGCTTCTTGTACATTTTAGTGATACCTATATTAAACACAGATAAGATGGTATAAAAGTAAGAATATGCCGACAATTATTCTTGAATATTGATTTTTTTTTTCCATCTAACCTCCCTTTTAATCCTCCCTCAATATTAAAATTTTTCACTGGATTTTTTTTTTCAAGTTGCAGATTTTTCATACCAGAATTAAAACACCAGATTACTCAATAATAAATAAGCTGACTAGTACCTAATATGAATATTCTTTGAGCTTTCTAAAAACAACACAAGACAGATACAGCAAAAAACCTTAGTGAAATGATTATACTTTTGACATGAATAAGCTCAACTAACAATAAGTAAAGTTGTGTCAAAGTGAAATCATAAACCAGCAGAAATTATACGGTCTTTAGAATTAAAAAAGGATAAAGATCCTCTTCTGCCATTGATGATGCATTAGGTTTTTTCTGCCCATTGATGCCGTCGAATCAGCGTTTTAGTTGCTGCTACTTCTTTAAACATACACGTAACAAGCGCGTCAGCCACCCTTACAGCAGCTGGAAACGGTATTTAGACAGAGGTGTAATTTATTATGGGACAGAAGAGGGGGGGGGGGGGCAACTGCTCCTTCTAGGCCAAAGTTTCTACCCCCCAGACATCAGTTTGCCTCCCGCCAGTTGAAATTTAGTGTCAGCAAAAAGCTTATCAAAAGTAGGATAAACCTGCATAATTCAAGTATCCAGAGAAATAGGTCAGTTTTCTTTAGTATATCTTTGTCTTTATAGTAATATATAGATCATTTTTAGTTTTCACTGTCATTTTCACTTGATTTGGGAGGAAAATTGGCTCAAAATTTGCCCCCCCCCGGATTTTGACGAAATTACGCCACTGTCTTTAGAGCATTTTGTATAATTTTTATTACAGCATTATCTTTTTTCCTTACATTGCAACAACAGCTTTGACGTTTTACTACACTGACATCTATTTTGAAAATTAGTATGGACAAATTGTTTTGAAACAAATACCATCTCTTCTCACATTTCGGAGGATTTGACCAACCTTGGAATGTTCTATATCCTTTAAATTAGTGTGTTTAGTAATTAGTATCTGATTAAAATTAAATATTCGAAATCACATTAATAAATATATCTAAGCTAGCATTAGAGCCTGTCTGACGACAAATTTGACAGTAATCGGGAATTATATATTTTTGTCTGAGAGTTTCATTTTTAGCCTCAAACCACTCCCCTTACATCTTTTCATTACTTTTGAGTGACAATTCAACCTGTCTCCTCTCCCGTCTTTGCTTTAGAGAGAATTAAATATCTAAAAGGTTCAATATGATGCTTCTAATGTAAGAATTCAAAAAGTAGACAAATTACTTATTTGGTTTTTGTGAAAAGAGCGATTCCAGGGATATTTCCATTCATATGCTATATTTTCGATTGAGTTTAAAAATGAGATTTGAAAATTTTAATAATCCGGAAATTGTAATACAGCATTCACAAACCAGTATTCATTAAAATAAGATGTTGGTCTAATATTCAAAATATGAATTTGAATTTTTCAAAGGGTTTTACTCGTCCTAAGGTGGTACCATGGATCATGCGCGTGGGCATCATATAGTCTAGGGGGGGGGGGGGGAAGTCGATTGTG
>JAQQPU010006594.1:11701-41916 GCA_029168905.1 Artemia sp. Kazakhstan ARC1039 | reverse complement strand
TAATGTTTTTTATGTATTGACTATTTAATATAGTAAACACTTTGATTTTACTTCAGTTGTTTTTGTTCATTGAATAGAGTTATATACAAATAGCAGAGAGAAAAAAAGAAACATAGATTATGTATCAGTTTATAACACCTTTCAGAGCTTTTCTCTGCGGGCCATCAATGAGTGGGAAAACAACACGTTTGATGAAAATAATTCAGAGTAGAGGTGAAATATTGACAGCAGGAGATCATCAAACTACCATAAAAATATATACTATTGCTATAGTGTTTGGCAACAATCATATGATAGAATTAGGACTATTGAACCTCAAATTAAATTTATCAAGGAATTGAATGTTGTGTTCAATTCAATTGAACCCAATTCTTGGCTTATTATTGACTATTTAGCCGAATCAATAGAGCAATGGTCTTATGAAATGATCCAATTGTTCACAGTACGTTCTCATCATGAAAAAATGTCCGTCACCATTGTTCTACACAATCTCTTTCATCAGAGTAAATGTATGCGAACTCTTGCATTGAACTGTACTCATTACATTGTGTACAAAGTTGTTCGTGACTCAAGTTCCCTCATAACATTAAACAAACAAATTTATCCGGGTCGACCAAAATTCTTGTTGTCAGCTTACAATCAGGCTACAAGTAAACCATATGGGTACATTGTAATTGACCTTAATCAAAACGCACCTGAAGAACTATGGGTTATTAGTAATATATTCGATCGTGAGATAACAGTATATCTGCCGGTGAGTGATAGGAAAAGATATTTGTTGAAACTATGACATTGAAGGAGTTACATCACAATAGACACTTGTTCTCTGTTTTGAGTAGTTCAAAACCTCGGCTTAGGAAAGTCATATTGAACAATATAGATCAAGAGTTTATTAAACTCATTTCTGAGCTGTGTTTAAATTTAACTGCAGGCAATGTTCAACTACCAGATGCTATTAAGAAGCAGACTAGACAACACCAATCCATTTTCTTGCACTGTACAAGAGAAAGACCAGTCAAAAACAGTAAAAGAAAACATTTAGTTCAGGCAGGGGAAGGCTTTTTCACAGTTTTATTGCCAATTATTGCTGGTCTTGTTAGCAATCTTCTTCTTTCCCCGTCTCAATCGTAACTGTATTGCAAAAAAAATGGCGACATCCTATAAATTGACTGCAATTGATGAAGCTCTATCTCCACTGCAAACTTTTGAGGGTAATCTCACAGATTTCCTTAATGATAATAGCATGCCTGATGATCAGAAACTTTTTAATTTTTCAAATGGCACTTCGTCGTGTTGACAGGCAGAAACCATATCAAATTAAACCCATTAGTGTTGTGAATGTTGCAGATAAGATACAACAGGCAAATATTGCACAATCATCTGCATCAACACCACTACTGCCACTCGAAGACCACTTATCAAGAATATTAGATCTATTACCAGTTTCCTATCGGGAACAGGGCAAAAGACTGTAAAACTATTTGAATGAAAGCAGTGATATTAAAATTGATGCTACAAATCATCAAATCACCCTAGGTAGCAACACTTACAATCTCATTGATCTAATAACTGATTTTGCCTCAAATCGCAAGAAAACTATATCCATTGACACAAATATTTTGAAATATTTACACACATCAAACTTTCCCAAAGCACTTGTGATCAACAGAAAAATTTTAAAAGATTTGACATCATTAAATAATGAAAAGGATGAGGATGATGATTCTGAAAAAGATGATTTCAAGACCCTAATGCTAACAAGTACACCTAAATCCAATTACAAAAGCAGCAGCAGCAGCAATGATTCAGCTTTAGCCAGTAGAAAAAAGCATCTTTCCCCGACAACTGCCAACACCTCTGTTAGTATACAAAAGGGTAGTGGTGGACGAGGTGGTGATAGTACACATTTACATACAAAATGGATGAAAGTCTAAAACGTATTTACGCAAATTTTGGTGAGATGGGGAGTCTTAGTGCTCCCAGTACACTTGCTCAAGTCTCCAATGTTCAACAGAGTGTAGCAAGAGAATATCTTCAAAATGAACCTAGCTACCCACTTCATCGAAATCGCAGACTTCGCACAAATCAATATCGGAAAACTAAGGCATTCTACCCTCTGCAAATCCTGCAAGCTGATCTTATGACTTTGGATGAATGACAACAACAAAACAATAAACTATACAAGTACATTCTATTTGGAATCAGTATTTTTAGTCGCTACTCCTATGCCATTCCACTGAAATCTAAGCGTGGAGAGGAGATTGCAATTGCTCTAGAAACAATACTTGATCGAGATTCCTATAAAAAATACAAACGGATCGAGGAAGTGAATTTGTCAATCCACATGTGAAGAAAATTTTACTAAAATATAATACACAGTTATATCATAGTCACAGTCCAATCAAGGCTGCAATGGCTGAACGATTGATTAGAACCATTCGTCTTCTCATTTCTAGATATTGTACACTCAAAAACACTGCTGTCTTTATTCATGATTTGGATAAAATTATGCAAGTTTACAATTAACGACCTCTTCGTTCCCTGTCCAATCTTAGTCCTTTTGAAGCTCATCACAATGATAACAATACACTTGACATTTTTGTCAAACAATGTTCTTCTAACATTGAAAATGGAATAAAAAGCAAATTGATTGTGGGTGATAGGGTTCGAATCAATCTTACTTACTTACTTATGTCTCCTGCCGGGCGCTGCTCGGCGTAGAGAGTGACGTCTGCCTCCTCCATCCACTTCGGTCCATGGCAAGCGTTTGCACATCGCTCAACCTGATATTTGCCATCGCCAGGAACTCGGACAGGCTGTCAGACCATCGTTTCTTCGGTCGGCCGCGAGGTCGCTTCCAACCGGCTTTGACAGGGTCGAAGTCATGGATCGTTTTCGCAGGTATGTGTGGAGGCATTCAAAGTAGGTGTCCGAACCATCGTAGTGTTCGCTCGGCTGCTTGGGTCGAAAACTGAGACTGCTTGGTGAGCTGCAGCAGCTTCTCATTGCTGACAAAGTCGAACCATCATAGACCTTCGATCTTCCTCAGGCTCTTCGACTTAAAGACATCAATTGCCTTGAGGGTTGCGGCTGAAGCTTGCCACGTCTCAGCTCCATAGAGCATCACAGAGCCGACGAGGGCGTTGAAAATCCGCAGCTTCGTTGTGCGACTGTTCGAATCAATCGGTTTAGTAATATTTTTGAAAAAGGGAATTTTTATGGTCTACTGAACTTTTTAAAGTGTCAAAAGTTCTAGAGACTAGTCCCTTGACCTATCGACTACGAGATAGCAAAGATGATAAGATTTTGGGGGGATTTTATGACTATGAATTGCAAAAAGTTAAAAATAGTGGTATTTATCAAATTGAAAAAGCATTAAAAACTCGAACGCAGGGTGGTAAGAAGCAGTTGTTGGATCGCTGGCTTGGGTACAACTCTGAATTTGATTCTTGGATAGGTGTTGAAGACTTACACAATGTCCCACGATTTCTATATAACATTCATGTCCAACGTTTCCGATCCTCTCTATGATGATTTGAATAGAACAAGTGATTTTTGGACTAAACTGTCGCCTACCATTAAATTTCAAGGTAGATATGAAGTTGCTCTCGTCGATTGTATTATCAAGAATACATATGATGTTCTAAGAACAGAGATCTCATATGATATTAAAATACGACCGTTTGAATTCGGTGATTAAGGTGCAATGGCAACTTTTGACTCTAATGAGTACCCTATTGCTAACATCCCTTACAGGGAATACAATAACATGCATGAGCTGTGTCGAGTTATCAACAAAAAATTGCAAGTCGAAAAAAAGGTCGTTTCACTTTCAATTATTCGACGGAACAAAGGAGAATTTATATTACCAATCCATTTGAGAATGAAAGAATTTTCCTCAATGAGAATTTACGTGAGGTTCTCGCTTTTAAAAACCATATTATTAAGACAGAAAATTTCAGTGGCAGTGACCAGGTTATCTATGCAGACTATGCACCCAGCTTCTCCTCGAACAGTTCATATTAAACACTTCATATTTGGAACTCTGTCAGTTAACACTAAGAACTGAACTCGGTGATCTTTTAGCAGCAACAAAGGGCTTATGTGTTATTACATGTCATTTTTGACCTATCATTCAAGATGAATAGTAGAAGAATCCCATTTGTTTGTCCTGACATTAATTGTTATGCTGCTGCTCTGAGTCCTCATCAAAATAGGTCATGGATTGGACAGCTACAAGGGGCGTACTACAATGTCTGGCTATGGTCTTGGTAGTTGGTTTTCTAGGATATTTCGCTCTGTACTACCCGTTGCCAAGAAATATATTGTACCAGCTGCAATAAATTTTGCTGGGTCAACGCTACAGGACTGGAGTTCGGGTAAAAATTTCAAGGACAGTCTTAAGGAAAATCTTAGATCTTCAGCAAGAGCTGTTTGCGAACAATTAAAATCTCAACAAAATGGGAAAGGTTTAAAAGGGATGCGTGGTAGTCATTCACTCATCAGTCTCCATCCTGGTGAGAAGCGTAAGCCATCAATAACAACAATTTTGAAAATAAAAATCATCAAGAAAAAGAAGAAGAAAAAGATTGTTAGATCAAAACAAGATTTTTTCTCATAAGATGACTTATCTCCCTCATAAAGAATCACAACCATCGATTACCTCATCATTAAATATATTCAATGCTGAAAATGTTGATGTCAGTTTCAAACATGGTTACTATGAACAATTTCATCCTCAACAACCCCTGTCCGAAAATATACACTTTCAAATATTTTCCAATGAAGATTATTTCATTGATTTGTCATCCACATTTATTGATTTAAATGTTGTGGTGAAGAAAAGTCTGACAATCAAACTCCTAGTGCTGTTGATGGTCTATCCTGTGAAAACTGTATTCTACACAACTTGTTCAGACAAATTAATGTGTACATTAATGGAACATTGGTGAGCACTAGCAATAATTTGTCAAACTATGCAAGCTATATACAATTTATGTTGATGACACCAAAATCACACAAGGAATTGAGAGGTCAAGCAATGGGCTATGAATATAGATTAAATTTCTGCACTGATGGTGAGCTGACTACAGCAGTGACCAAGGAGTATCATTTGGTTGGTAAATTAAATCATGAAATATTTAATATTTCCCAATGGTTACCACCCAACGTTAAGATTGACACAAAGTTACACTTGCTTCAGGTAATTTCATTTTGAGAAAAACAATTACTGGAGCAATTGATGCAACGGCCAATCTCACTTCAGCAGTACTTCATGTGCGAAAGCAACAGGTCATGAGCTCTGTTGCATTGGCAGTGGAAAAACTGAGAGCCAACGGTAACAACGTCAAACTGCTCGTTCCTCATACAGTTACCAATCCACGTCACATTGCTACAGGTTCTCGTAGTTATACTGATTCGTCATTTATCAGTGGGGAAATCCCCTCGAAACTCGCATTGGCCTTTGTGAAGAGTGCTAGCCCCGTTGGGTCCTGGACCACATCCCCTCGTGATTATAATTTTTTTAGTTTGTCCAGTCTTGTGTGCAAAGTGAATGGAGTTCCTCTGTACAATTTATCATTTGATAACAAATCCTACAGAACTCTCTATGAATTGAGAATGCAATCACTGGATCATGATTCACAACTATTTGAAAATGGAATAACTGATTCAATGTTTTCAAAAAATCATGGTGTAATTGTTTTAGACTTGTCTTTCACTCAAGATTTGATTGTTGTTAGAACAGGGAGTGTACGTTTAGAGTGCACATTCGCCAATGCCTTGACTGAAAGCATTACGTTAATATCACTATATCAATTTGAAACCTATTGGGAGATCACTCCCGATGGTAGTGTTCTACTAGACTTAGCACCATGAACACGAATCAAATAATTGATGTATTTAACTTGGATCCACTCATGTAAAAATACAAATCCTATTGTCTACCCTCGGATTTCCTTGACAAAATTCAAGGTGATACTCATACCATTATCATTGTTAATAGCAGTCCATCGAATATAAGAAATACTGGTCACTGGTTATGCATCTTTCAAACAACGAAGACTATTGAATTTTTCGATCCTCTCGGATTCCCATATACATTCTATGGTTACCATATTAAAACCTATATTGGAAGCAGTAGGAAACCTATTATTCAAAACCGGAAGAGAGTGCAGGATCTATCGACTAAAAGCTGTGGTTTTCATTCACTATTATATTGCGTTTTCAGATGTCGTGGCTATACTTACAAGCAGTTTCTCAACATTTACCTTGACAATCCACGTCTGAACGACTTTGTGGTGGAAAATATGCTTTCAGAATTGTATAATATTGATTTTAGTGCCCTACGAGTAAAGTGTTTTAAAAATGTATGTAAATTTGTTTATTAATAAAACATGTATATACATAACAAAAATGTTTTTTTGTTTAGATTTCTTCTTCTTCTTCCTCTTCTACATGTAGATGATCATCATTGTCGACGACAACTAGTGGTGATAGGTCATTTACATTCACTTTGTATTGATCAAGTACGGAAAAGTCAGGATCACATTTAGTACAATACAATGTAGTTTCACTCTTATTGTATCTCTTTGTGTAGTCAATGATACTTTTTTCATTTATATTGTAAAATTCACGTGTTTCAATTTGTGTATTTGATGCAATGTCACAAACAGAATTCTCAAATGAAGAATCACTCTCCGTAACTGCCAAGTAAAAATCCGTAGGTTTATAATCATAACATCCAGCATCTTCACAACGATGCCGTAGAAACCACACTCTTTTGTTATTTTGGCACTTGAAGCGTGGTCCAAATTCTTCTTCCCAATATAATTTAAATCAACGACGATACCAGTCTCTCAAAAATATACTAAATGATCGTTTCAAAGTTTTTCTAATCATACCAGGATAGGTATTTTCCCACTGATTACATTTATCATAGTGACAGTTTGAACATAGGAATCCTCTGACATGAGAATCGCAAACTTCTTCAAGGCATGAATTACAATCTTAAATTTGAATGGCATATCCTCGGTGAAGTTTAAATGGATTGCACAATCTACACTTTTCATCGTATTCACTGACAGTAGTGCAATTCTCACAGGACGACCAACTGCCCAATGTACATAAACATAGAGAACATGTGTAGTACATTTTTTTCTTCACTTTTGACACTCAGACAGCAGATTACAAACTAACTACTCTCCTAGAAAGAATGTTCTTCTTTCTTTTACTTCGAGTACTCGCTTCAGATTTCCTAAAGACAGAATAGGAGGAAGAGTAAACAGGTAACGTCACACTTTAAACATGTTTGAGCGGGATTTATTTCTCGTTCTATTCGTTTCATTGGAATGTGAGGTTTTAGATTTTCCATACAAACTGTTCCTATTGTTTTTTGGAAAATCTATGTAATGTTCAAAAGCAAATCTACAATACTATTTTGTTTTGTTTCAATTAGTATGTCAATAAATTGAGTGAATGCACTGGGACCACGATGTAAAAGCCTCATACAATAATCCAAGGCTGGAGAGTCCCGTTTCATGATGTCATCAACCTTTCTTTGACTGAAGATTCTCCTCTGCACCGACAATTGCTTAAACTCATCATTTAGATTTAAACATTTTTTCCAAAGTGACAAGGTTCTGCACGATTGTTTCTTTCTCAAATACATTCATTTTTTTACTCTTGATGTTTACACTGCTGAATACATACTAACTAACAAATATTGAAGAAAGAAAATAGTCTGTTTCAAATACTCTCTCATCACCTATTGGTTCTTCTGGAAAGAGTAAACAACTCTCAAAAATGTTTAACTACAAAAAAAGAAGAAAATGATCATCAATATATTTATTCAACAAATTTATTTAAATATATATCACAATATTATGGCTTTTTCAGTAAATGACTCAGTCGATTTTTCTCTATATGCTCAACAATTGCATTCAAACCTGCTTGTAAGGTATATATATTCATTATATTCACTTTGGCCGCAAAACATAACTGTTCATCCATCTTGAATCGACTCAGAGATATTACATATCTACTGAACATCTCATCCCACTCGAAAGTTAATCTGCTCCCTGGTGCTATTTCTACTGCAACATTTGCAGTTCTTATCTTCACTTCATCACTATTCTCTTCCTCCTGTCTTTTAATGTTCAATACAGTGAAATTACTCCTTTTTATAATATTCCAAAGAAAACAAAATAATATTCACAGTAAAACTATCGAAAAAAATCCAATTCAGAACTGTGACACTAACTAACTCTTTCCCGCTTTATATAGAGTATTTTCCAAGGCTATGGGGTTTTCCCCAAATCCTGTTGACAAATCAGTTAAGTAACTAGGTTTTCCCTTGTTGAGAAACTAGTTAGGTTTTCCCAAAATTGTTCACAAACATGTTATGTAACTAGGATTTTTCCCAAGGTCTCTGTTGACAAAACATTTCTGGGTTTTCCCCCGTGACCTTGAACTTGGGACTCAGGGTCTACGTACTCTCTATTAATGGCATATAGGACCATGCTAAATGGTACCTAGATCCCTACTAATAGCACAGTGTTTCTTAGGGCCTCTATAGAAATATAACATAGCACTCTACTGATCATTCGTGGATCATTAAGGAACAGAGGCATTAAATTACTTAACCTTAGTCGATCTCAACAATTTTCTGAGATTTGTAACCTCGGTGTTAGGTCGCAAGAGTGACAGAAACGGTGAAAGTGTTGATATTCGCTTGATTATGGGTATACAGGTACTTATACCCCAAAAAAATTCGCTAAAGATTCTACACTGGAAACCTCTACAGCAGAAGCAACTTCATTCCCAAATACGATTCAACTATTATCCCTATTTCTTGTATCATAGCAGATTTGTAAAAGTCAAGGAACACGGGGATCTACAGGTTGCCACAATGACTATCTTTCCTTGAAATTAAATAAAAAAGCGGATCTTTTCAACTGAAAGTTAGGAGTGACATCAAAACTTAGAACTAACGGAAATTATTCCGTATAAGAACGGGGCTCTTCCCTCTTCAAGGCCTCGCTCTCTGCGAAAGTTTGACTCTTTGTCACAACTCTGGATCTTTCTTCTGGCAAAAAAATACAAAATTCCACATTTTTGCAGATAGGAGATTGAAACCTCTACAACAGGATTATCTGATACGCTGAATCTGATGGTGTCATTTCATTAAGATTCTTTGACTTTTAGAGGTGTTTCTCTCCTTTTTCGACAAGCAGGCAAATTTTCTCAGGCTTGTTGCCTTTGATGGGTAACACTAAGCTTAAAATATTTTGTACATTTGGAATCAGCATAAAAAGAAAATTCTTTTGATATGTCGATTGATATCAAAATTCTGTTTTAAGTATTTTGATCACTATAGTAGAAACAGCATAGTGCTTCCTGTGACATCCCTACCCCGCAACTCCCGTGACATATCTGGATTCCCGTGATATTCCTTGTTTTAAACGGTCGGCAGGATTTTTTAACGTCACAGGGAATGTCTACTTTTTGTTGCTACCTAACTGGAGTTGAGGAGTGACGCAATCTTGTGTGCCATGATAGATATATTGGGGGTGACCTAATCTTACGTGGCTTGGTAGATTTATTGGGAATAAAGCAATCTAAAGTGACATGCAAGACTTGGGGGCCCGTGTGGAGCCCCGCTTGTAACTGAGGAGGAGATCACATGGATGTTAGGTAATGACACTGCTCTCGTGACTGTTACGTAAGGGCAGCTCATATGTGGGTGTTATGTAATGGTAGCGTACACATAAAGCTGCGTAATGACGGCGCACACGTGGGATGTTACATAATACTTTAAGATATCTTGTTTTTTGGGGATTTTTTTCAAGGCGTTTTTTTCTTTCAAGGAGTTGTTTTGTTTCAGGGTGTTTGTTTCTTTAAATGCGTTTTTTCCAAGATATTTTTTTTCCAAGACGTTTCAAGAAATTTGAAGATATTTTTCGAAGACGTTTTTCAATTTTTTTTAGTTCTTACATAATGGGGAATGTTTACCGGTGATACGGATGAAACATTTTAACATGACTTGTTTCTTCAGGGCCCATGGAGAATCTCCGGTTGTAACTGAGGAGGACACGCATTTCTGTGCTACGAAGTACTTTTTGAGATTTCGTTTTCTTTCAACAGGTTTTTCTCAGGGAACCCTTATATTCCAATGATTTTTGTCCCCATTAGGACTCGAAAGTCATGATATTTTTTTCACGGGAAGGAAATCTAAAAAAACACAGGCTTTTTTACATACAAAACTTATTGATACAAATACGCTATTAAATCTTAAAATCACAGAAAAAGCAGTTAAAACTCAACAAATGGAAAAAAGAAACCTGAAAAGGCTTATAAAGGATAAAATATAAGCAAAAGAAACCATGAAGCCCCAGAAAAAGCAGTTAAAACTCAACAAATAAAAAAACAAACCGTGAAAAAACATGATAAAGGATAAAATGTAGGCAAAAAAAAGCATGAACTAAAAAAATCTGGGGTTCCTAGCAACCAATTTCAGACTTCGTTTGTACTTAAAAAATTCAGGCTTTTTAATTAATACAAATTTTATTACATTATGATACATATTATCATTCCTTTCAAGACATTTCTTGTTAAAAATCACGCATTGAATCCATTGCTTCATGTTTTCGCAGGTCAACCCTATCATAATGCCTCCCAGAACACCTTACACCACCACGCCATTACGCAGCTGCACCCTGCCATCCACGTGGCATCCGTCATCACCCCTAAGACATTCTTTACCCCCCCCCCCCCAAAAAAAAAAAAATCCTATAAATCTTAACTTGAACATTGTTTTTATTTGAACAGCGGATCATAGCATTTCATTGTCAGAATGTGATAGTCCAGGGTAATACACGTCACTTAAAATTTAAAAATTCCGTAAATGATCCTTCTTCTTATTTCCAATGGTTTATAAGAGTTGACTGCATGGCTTCAACCTGCAACACCCGTTATCATTATTTAAGCGTTTTTCTAACAGTTGAATGCCCCAATATTTTTTTTATTTTTGTTGTTATTATTTTCCAACAATTCCCAACCTCCGCCACACTATGACTGTTATGTGGCACCCTCTGACAACACTTCATCATTCTCAGGACATTTTCAGACATTTCTTGTTGATAATAATGCATTCAATCAATTGCTTCATGCTTTCGCATGCCAACCCTTTCATGATCCCCATCCAAAACACCTCACACCACCCCGGCATTACGCAGCTGACCCCCTGCCATCCATGTGGCATCCATCATCACCCTAGGACATTTTCAACCTTTTCCCACAAAATATAAGCTTATAAATCTAAAATTGAACACCGTTTTTATTTGAACAGCAGGACTTAGCATTTAATTGTTAGAATGTTATATTCCAAGGCAATTCATGCCACTTAGAATTTAAAGCATTACTTGAACGATCCTTCTCCTTATTTCCAATGGTTTATAAAAATTGACTGCATGATGGCACCCTGCGCAACCCGTCATCATCATTTAAATGTTTTTTTTAACGGTTGAACACCCCAATGGATTTATTTTTTTATTTTTTGTTTCTATTATTTTCCAACAACTCCCAACCTGTGACACACTATGACTGGTCCGTAGCACCCTCTGACACCACTTCATCATTCCCAAGACATTTTCAGAGTTTCTTGTTTAAAACCATGCATTCAATCCATTGATTTATGTTCCAAAGGCCAACCCTTTTATGATGCCCCCCAAAACACCTCACACCACCACGACATTACAAAGATGCCACCCTGCCATCCACATGGCATCCGTCATCACCCTAGGACATTTTCAACGGTTTTCCATAAAAAAATAAGATTATAAATCTAAAATTGAGCACTGTTTTTACCTGAACAGCGGGAGTTACCATTTAATTGTTAGAATGTGATAGTCCAAGTCAATTGACGCCACTTAGAATTTAAAACAATTTTTGAACAACACTTCTCCTTACTTCCAATAGTTTTATAAAAATTGGCTGAATGGTGGCACCCTGCGACACCAGCCATCATCATTTAAGCGTTTTTCGAACGCTTGAATACCCCAATGGATATTTTTTTTGTTGCTGTTATTTTCCGACTATTATCAATCTATTTCACACTATGACTAGTCCATGGCACCTTGTGACAGCACCTAATCATTTCTAAGACATTTTTCAGATAATTTCTTGTTAAAAATCATGCATTAAATCCATTGGTTAATTTTTTCACCACTCAACCCTCAAAGTTACACCATGTCAATCCACGTCACCGTGTCACACAATAGATGGCACACGGCACCCTCTGGCACCCTTCATCATTCAAAAGGCATTTTTCAGATATTTTCATGATAAAATTATGCTTAAAGACCAACGGATTCTGTTTTTTGCAACCCAACCACAACGTGATGTACACCACAGATGCGACACTCTGGCTGGTCATCTGGCAACCCCCCCCCCATCATTCCGAAAACATTTTCCGGATATTTTGCTTTTCTGGGCGAAAAATGATGCATGCTGATTTTGTTCATGAAACTTATTGCATGTGGATTATTTCTTCTAGAAACTTTACATATCTTGATTTATGTCATTGAAAAACTTGCTGTATTTTGTTTTCATCTTCATGAATCCTATTGTATGTCGATTTTTCTCTTCGTGAAACTTGCTGCATGTTGATTTTTTCTTTTAGTGAAAATTGTATATTGATTTTCCTAATCGTGAAACTGGTTTTGTTAGTGAAACTTGTCACGTTTTATTTTTCCATTTGTTGCGTTTTAACTGTTTTTTCTGTTCTTTCATGGTTCTTTTTGCTTATATTTTATGCTTTATACGTTGTTTTACGTATTGTTTTTCCATTTGTTGAGTTTTAACTGCTTTTTCCGTGATTTCACGATATTTTGCTTATATTTTATCGTTTATAAGCCTTTTCACGTTTTGTTTTCCCGTTTGTTGAGTTTTGACTGCTTTTTCTGTGATTTCATGATTTTATAGCGTTTTTTATCAATAAACTTTATATGTACAAAAGTCTGTGTTTTTTTTTAGATTTGTTCCATAGCAAATCTTCAATACCTAATCATTTATGTAATGGAATATCTAAAACCGATGCTACATAACACCTAGTATGTGACTTAACCTGTCTAGGTCCTATTATAAAATAAATAAGGCTGTAATAGACAGGTGTATCTAGTGGTGCCAAAATCAGTATGATTGGGATTTCTTGTGCTCTCATGTGTAAAAGGGTTAGGAATCATTTTCTCATTATAGTTTGCGTGAAGAGGGAGTTCTCCTTGCGTGGGATTGTTTTTTTCTTAAAATGCATTACCCGAACCAAAGTATTAGAAAGGTGTTCATAGTCGATCCGGCTAAGGTTCCATTCTATTGGTTGTAAATGGCCTTTCGAGCCCTAATGGAGACAACAATTATTACAATATAAAGGTTCCCTTATAAAAACATGTTGAAAGAAAATGAATGCTCAAAAAGTATTACGCAACACCCACATGCGTGTCCTCCACAGTTTCAACCGGGAATCTCCCATGGGCCCTGATGAAACATGTTACGTTTGAATGTCTCATCCGTATTACCGGTAAACATTCCCAATTACGTAAGAACTAAAGAAATCTTGAAAAACGTTTTGGAAACCGTCTTTAAATCCCTTGAAATGTCTTAGAAGAAAACGCCTTGGAAAAAACGCCTTGAAAGAAAAAGAAAGCCTTGAAAGAAAGACCGCCTTGAAAGAAAAAAAAAGACTTGAAAGAAAATAAATCCCGAAGAAAAAAGATCTCTTAAAGTATTATGTAACATCCCAAAATATGTATTCTTATGTAAAAGAACCAATACTAACTCCATATGCGGGTATAGAGGCTTCGCAAAATCAGTTAAAAAAAATGAAGATTTGCAATTTAACTTCGCGTTTTCCAGATTACCAGTCACCAACAAAAAATTACGGTAATATCATCAAATCTTTTTTTTTGAAATAACTATATAGCCAAACCTAGTATCAACATTTGTTAAGGTTTGAATAAAAAAAAGGCAGAAAAGGTAATTTAGAGAAATATTACTGCAGTTAAATAGACAGAGCTTATTTTCAGAAATTCAACAAAAATTAGAATTTATAGCTCTTAAAAATCAGATTTATCGAAATCTTGTGTGTATTGCGATAAAATAGCACCCACAAAAAAAAAACAAACAGACAAACAAAACTGACAAGATAGATCCTATTTATATATCATAATGTCAATCGAAATAAAATTCGTTCCACCTGACAGGTGCTTGGCAACATTGGGTAAAAAAAATGATTAATGAAAAGCTTAGAATTAAATATGTGATTTTCATAAATGACCCGGCAACAAGGACTCTTCTTGTTTTTTCTATTGAACAAACTGCGACAAAGATTTGTATTTTAGAAATAAAAATATTTTACATTGATATAACTTTGTCACAAATGGGACGCGAGAGAAAACGTTAAATATTACTATTGGAAACAATAAAATTCCATTGTCCTTGTCATCGAGAGGGGGATAAGAAAAAAACACTAGGGGCTTAAGTTTTAATAATTACTTTCTAATGTTATGAAAATTTATTTAGGTATGTTTACATATATATGAACAAAAAAAAGGAAAACGGGCAATTTCTGGTTCTTATTTACTTCATTTACGCGATGGAAAGATAGTGTGTTTTTGTTATTTATGTAAATATATAAACTATTAGTCCTAGGTATTTCTGAAACGTGTATCGTATTACCAAGTTTTCTACAACTAGCAGAAGGCTGCGCTCGCCAGTTGGTCCCAAGAAGTTGGGTAATGCTCGGCCCTTCCCCCTTTCGCAACATTTTAGAATTGACTATATATAATTTTGCATAGTTATATAAAATAATTCAATATGTTAAAGTTTGGTTGTCTTTGAGGTAGCGATACTGGAATCTTTGTTGCACAACACATAGTTTCCCCTTAGCTAATTTAAAGCAAGCATGCCTCTAAAAAGGGGGTAATAAAGAAGATACAACTTTGTCACTGAAAGTCAAGCAAAATATCACCGTCTATAAATACATAAATAACTTCTGCAGTTGAATAATTTAGCAACATTATGGTATTAAATTTTTATAAAATTTCTGTAGAATCATACACAATATCGAATTTTGTAATGGCATGGACAATTCTACGTACCTAACCCATTATTGACTTTCTCTTACCTCCTATGATGTAAATACGACATGGATTTAGTGATTAGTGACATAGTGATATGTGATATGTGATATGTGATAGTGATTAGTGATATGTAAATGGGGTTAGTGATCATTAAACAAGGGGTATGCAATAGTCTTAAAATGGATTTTGATGTACTTGTGGAAAAATCACTAAAACAATATGATTTGAGGATGTCAAAGCTTGAATCATCTCTTCATTTGCTTGACTCAGGTTTGTCAGAGCTGCAAAAATCTCTGAAATCAATTCAACTCTATGTGAATTGTCTGAGTGATCAGTTTGACCAAATGAAAATTACACAGCTGATCCTATTTGGTTTCAAAGACCCTTATCCAGAAGCTACTGAAAGCAAATTTCTTGGATTTTGCAGTGCTAGATTTCCTGGTATTGCTTTGACTAAGAATGACATAGTTTCTGTTAGAAGGATTGGAAAACAAGTCTCAGGTTTGAAATCTCGCCCACTTGTTGTGGAATTTTGTAGTCCAATGCAGCAGCTTATTCTTAGAGAAAAGAAAAGTTTGCAAGGCAGTGGTGTCTTTTTTTCTGAGTCACTTACAAAGCCTAGACTTCAGCTACTTAATTATGCTAAATTAAAGCTTGGGAAGAGGTCTACATGGTCTGGAGGAGGAGAAATACTTACCAAGCTTTCTGATGGTAAAGTGATTACTGTTAAAGAGGCATTTCAAGTTGATGCTCTCCATCAGTCAACTACAGCCCATCCAAGCCCCTCCCAGGACTGAAAGAAACCATTTTCCCCCTTTTAGCTCTGTTTTTTTGTTGTTGTTTTTTTAACTCTATTTATGATTTAATGGTTTTACTTATGCTTGCATTTATGTTGATTTACATTCTTCTTTTAAGTGAATTGCATAAACCGTTGATAAGTGTTTCTTCTGGTTGCTTCTTTATTGTTTTGCCTTTTTCTTTATTTTGTTTTTGCCTTTGTCCTTGTAATTGTTTGTTATTATTTTATTTTTTGAGCTTTGTAGCTTGTTATTGTTCTTTGTCTTGCAGTTTTTTTTTCAATCTCTTTTCTTTGTTGCCTATGAGTTTCACCTTTTTAGTTTCAATTTACCCTCTGCTATTTCAGCCTGCTTGTTGGATATCTTGTTCATTTGTAAAGATATTGTGTGCATTTGTTATGTGTGGTAAATCTGGGTGATTTTTCTTTTCTTTTGAATTATTCTATTCTTAAATCAGTTATCTTTGAGCAACCAAGTAGTGCTGGAAAACAAGAGGCCTACACACTTGACCCTCTCCTTGAATCTATGGTTAATTGTAGTTGCAATTATCACACTACTATTGATTTTTGTGATAAAATCATGCCTTTTCTCTCTTTAAATAGTTGCTTTAATGTATTTTGTTTGAATGTACGTGGTATACGAGATAACTGGGATAGTCTGAAATCATATTTGTGATCTGATAATTCTTGCCCTTTTGATGTAATTGGATTAACAGAAACATGGTTATCTGATAGTGAAAATTTAACAGCTTATGATATGCATGGTTATATTGCTGTTCACGTCCCTAGAATGGTAACAAAGGGATCAGGGGGCATTTATTTATTTATAAAATCTGATATTAAATTTAGTAGACGTTATGACCTTGAATCCTTGTTTACTTCAGTGGTGTCTAATAGTATGACTGTTTATTCTCTTGTCATTGATCTGAAAAGCCAGTTTGCATGTGATACTGCTTGTTTGTTTTATAAGCCCCCTCCTTTTCCAACACATCTGTCCTGTGATTTGCTTGATCAGCTTTCTGGTGTGGGGACTTTCTCTAAAAAACGTATTTGTGTTTTGGGAGAATTTAATTGTAATATGTTAAATGTTGGATCAAGTGATGAATGAGACCATCTCTTTGATGTGCTTTCTTCTTCTGGGCTACTTCCTTCAATTTTTTTTTTCCTTCTCGTGTTGATCCTACAAAAAATTCTGCCACTTTGATAGATAATATTTTCATTTCTCATTCTCCTAAATTGAAGTTTACTTCTGGTCTTGTTTTCACTGATCTGTCTGTGTCTCTGTTCATTGTTGCATGTAAAAGTAAAACTTTTAAAAGTAACTTTTAAAACTTTTTTAAAAGTAAATCTTTTGAAGTATAAACATATTAAAAATGTACTTATTTCTTCAGTACGTGCAGCCAAAAAGCTTTATTTTTCGCGTCGAATTGATGAGTGTAAGGGAAAGGTTTGGACTGTATACTGTAAGGGAACTTGCGAAAGGTTTGGACTGTAGTTAATGAAGCTATTTCTCGCAAGAAACTCAAACAGTCCCCCCCCCCCCACGTCATTACAGGAATGCTGATGGATCTATTGTGGATAAAAATTCTTCGGCAAACGCATTCAATTCGTATTTCACCACTCTTCCTTTGGTTCCCATTCAACCCAAGAGCAGAGTCCTATCCCCATGCAGTGATATTGGAATTTATAGTATTATTTTCAAGCTTCCAAGTAGCCGTTCAGTTGATGGTTTTGGTTTGAGTAATATTATTTTTAAGAAAATTGGTCAGTTTGTTTCTAACCCCATCTCACACACAACTAACCTCTCTCTTTCTTCTGGTGTTTTCCCTCATTTATTTAAAGTTGCTAATGTCTTACCTTTGCATAAAAAAGGTGATTCATCTCTAATTTCAGATTATAGACCTATATCTCTTCTTCCTGTCATCTCTAAGGTAGTTGAAAGGGTAGTGTATCGTAGACTCTCTTCATTTGTATTTAGTATTAATACGACTGCAGGAAACTCTCTCATAACTAACCATCAGTATGGTTTTCGTCCCACTTTCTCCACCTCGTATGCACTTTCAGATGCAACAGAGTTTGTCCGTGTTAATCTGGACAAGGTATTGTGTGTCTTGGATCTATTTCTTGACTTTTCAAAGGCCTTTGATATGGTTGATCACTCTATTCTTTTGTCTAAACTATCTTTATTTGGAGTACATGGAGTCCCACTAGAATGGTTAGGGTCTTATCTGTGACCTTAAGAGAGACGTAAGGGAGCCAATCATCCTGACTTATGGGAATGATGTTATACCGCAAGCTGCTATGGTGAAATTTCTTGGTGTGTATCTTTACACTTTTCTTTCTTTTAAACCTCATATAACTCACACCCGTTCCCTCATCCTCCGCCAGTCTTCAATGTTGCACCGAGTTAACTCGTTTCTTCCCCCAGGTGTTATGCTTTCTCTTTATTATGCTTTTATTTTTCCTTACCTTTGTTATTGCTGCTCTGTCTGGGTTAATACTAATGAATCTCTTCTCTGCTCACTTCAAAGAGCCCAAAACAGGGCAGTGAAGGCTACTTTTCTTCTCCCTCGGCTTTACCCTTCCTCTGATCTTTATAATGATACTGGAATAGCTCTGCTGGATCGTATTGTGGGTAAAAGTAATCTTTATTTAGCGCATTCTGCTTTTCTAGGTACACTTCCACCGCCTCTGCAGCAATTTTTTTCACGAACAGGCTCAGGTAAGTGCTCTACTTTTTTACGTAGTTCTTCTCGTAGACTTATTTTACCCAGACGTTCATCTACAGCAGCCCAGAGGTCTCCTGTTTATAAATCAATTCAATTATGGAATTCCATCCCACCGGATGTCCCGTTATTTCTGTCTGCAAAGGCAGTTTTTCGTTGGGTCTTTCCAGTTTAGTAATTGCTCTCTCTCCTTCGTTCATTTTCCCTGTTTTCTCTTTTCCTAGTGTTTCTCCTTTTTGTGTTTTTCCCTTATTTGTCGTTATTATTATAATAATTTTTTTTTGTATGCTAGTGTTTATTCTTTTTAATCTTTATTTCATATATGCTGTTTGATTTAGGGTAATATTTATGGTTCTTTTAGTGCTTTATTATTGTGTTGTATGGCCCAAAACAAGCCAAGCTTCTTGGGCCAAATAATTTTTTCTTACGTTTGTAATAGTGTTTTAGTATTAATAAAATGATTGATGATTGATTGATTAAAAACCTAATAGATCATTATTCTTATTATTACTATAGGTCTGCTCGCCGAGCCCAGGCTCAGACTACAAAGGCTCATTGCCTCTACACCAAAAAAACTACTTCAGAGGGGGGCGGGCAGTTTTGAGATTCCCCTCCTTACCATAAATTTTAACAGTAGTCGGACACTACAATCTAACTATGCCCTCCAGCTTGACATCCAATACATAGACATCCAGGCTATGAAGGTTATATGATCCCAAAATTCTCAGCATCTGTAATGGCTTCAGTAACCATTCATATTTCAGACCTATTATGGCGTAAAAGAGGTTAGTTAAACTTCCGAGGCACTTCCTTTGTTTTCTTACATCTCTTCCTTCTATGCCAATTTTGATCATCCCTCTACAGCTCTGTCTCATTATTGTCAGATTTCAGCATCTTAGAGACGGCGATGAACGATCAAGGTCCACAGTGTGTAAGCGATGTCCCAGCCTTAACTGCTGCTTCTGCCCATTCACCTGTGATTCCAGAGAATCCTGTAGTACATATCAGTGTAATTTTATTTCTATTGGATGATAGTGCTTCACAGCATTCCAACTCAGTTTTTTTTATCAGCTCTTAATCAAGGCTGCAGCAGTAGATGCAACCTAGTGAAGACCAAAACACAGCCCATAGTGACCAATGATCAAAAAACCCGTTTAGAAAAGAACTGCTTTGTGAAAAAAAATTTGCCATTTGACACTGATTCCGGAATGGTAACTATTATTTTGGTTCATCTTAAAACTAGGAGCTTATTGCGAAAAGAAATTTATGTTTCTTTTCAAAGCTTTTTAGACCTATCAAATGCCCAAATGATATTCAAGAACTTCAGACCGACTTGAACAAGATAGCCAATTGGATGACAAAGTAGGAAATGAAGGCCGACACCAAAAACATCTATTCAGCGTGACCTCGGAATGATAATAGACAGTGAGCTAAAATTCATCAACCACTACGAATCCACCGTGAGCAAACCTTCAAAATTAGTTGGACTTATTCGTAGAAACTTCCCCCTAAACGATCCTCCAATATTTTTTTTTAACTTCATTCAAGTCTCTTGTTCGGCCTATCAGAGCCAACGCTATAGCATTGCCTATAGTAAAGGCCACATGACTCCAAAATTTTATTATTATTGGTTTATCATTATTATTTTTTTCCAGAGGCACTTGATACTGAAGGGGTCGTCGTATAAACTTCAGAGGGGTTACATTCAATTGGAAATCGAGAGTTCTAGTCCTTTTTAAGAGTGAAAAGTGATTAGAGGGCAACTAGCCCCCCACGCCCTTTTTCCCAAACGCATCCGATAAAATTTTTGAGATTGCCATTTTGTTAAAAATAGTTCAATGATTTTGTAGCAAAAACTCTAGCAAGCCTTGTAAGTTATTTCCTGGGGTCACATATGGTTCTTATGGAAGGAATGCTCGTATAAACTTCAGAGAGGGCTAATTTGATTGGAAATTGAAATTTCTAGTTCACTTTTTAAGAGTCTAAAGCTATCGGAGGGTAACCAGCCCCCTGGCCCGTTTTTCCCAAATGTATCCGATAAAAATTTTGAGATAGCCATTTTGTTCAAATATAGTTCGAAGATCATAAAACAAAAACTTCGATGTCGACACTACCCCCCAGGGCCGGGGAGCAACCGCTGCAAGTTATACCGTGGTGGCATATATGGTTCTTATGGAAGGGATACTCGTATAAACTTCAAAGAGGGCTCATTTTATTGGAAATCGAAAGTTGTAGTTCACTTTTTAAGAGTCAAAAGAGATCGGAGGGCACCTAGCCCAGCCCCCTCCACGCCCTTTTTTTCTCAAACTCATCTGATAAGAACTTTGAGCTGGAGATTTTTTTAAAAATAGTTCAAAGACCATACAACGAAAACTCAGGGGTCGACAAAGAGGGCTCATTTGATTGTAAATTGAAAGTTCTAATGCAGTTTTTGATAATCAAAAGAGATTGGAGGGCAACTAGCCCCCCTCCTCACGCCCCTTTTTCCCCAAATGCATCCGATAAAAGTTTTGAGATAGCCATTTTGGTAAAAATTGTTCAAAGGTCAGATAAAAAAAACTCAGGTGTCAGCACAACCCCCCAGGGCCCGGGAGCAGCATCCCTTTCCTATGAAAGGGATGCTCGTATAAACTTCAGAGGGGGATTATTTGATTGGAAAATGAAAGTTCGGGTTTACTTTTTAAGAGTCAAAACAGATCCGAGGGCATCTAGCCCCCCTCGCCTTCTTTTTCCAAATCCATCTGTTGAAAATTTTGATATAGATATTTTTTTAAAATAGTTCAAAGGTCGGATAAGAAAAACTCCGGTGTCAATAGACCCCCCCCCCCCGGAGCCCGGGGGACGGCGTTCTAATTTATGCCCTTAAGGCACATAGGGTTCTTATGAAAGGGATGCTCGTATAAACTTCATAGAAGGCTTATTTGATTGGAAATTGAAAGTTCTAGTTCACATTTTAAGAGTCAAGAGATTGAAAGGCAGCTAGCCTCCCTTCCCCCGCCATGCCCTCTTTTCCCAAACCCATCCACTATAAATGTTGAGACAGCCATTTATTTAAAATTGTTCAAAAATTAGACAACAAAAACTTCGGTGTCGACAGAACCCGGGGCACAGGGGGCAGGGGTTGTATGTGTTTTCCTGGGGGCGTATATGGTTCTTATTAAAGGGATGCTCGTATAAACTTCATAAAGGGCTCATTTTATTGGAAATTAAACAGTCAAAAGAGATCGGAGAACAACCAGCAACCCCTCCACGCTCTATTTTCCTCAAACCCATCCGATAAGAACTTTGAGAGAGCCATTTTTCAAAATGGTTCAAAGACCATTTAAATAAAACTCCGGGGTCGGCACAATCCTTCAGGGCCCGAAGTAAGCTATGCCCGGTGGGCATATATAGCTGTTATGGAAGGGATGCTCGTATAAACTTCAGAAAAGGCTCATTTGATTGGAAATTGAAAGTTCTATTTCAGTTTTTAACAGTCAAAAGAGATCAGAGGGCAACTATCCCCCCAAGCCTTTTTTCCCCCAAATTCATCCGATAAAAACTTTGATATAGCCATTTTGTTAAAAATAGTTCAAAAATCAGATAGTAAAAATTCCGGTGTCGATACAACCCCCCCAGGGCACTTGGGCAGGCGCTGCAAGTTATGCCCTGGTGGCATATCTGGTTCTTATAGAAGGGATACTCGTATAAACTTCAGAGAGGGCTCATTTAAACGGAAATTGAAAGTTCTAGTTCAATTTTTAAGAGTCAAAAGAGATCGGAGGGCAACTAGCCCCATCCCCACGCCCTTAACCCGCAAATCCATTAGATACAAATTTTGAGATAACCATATTTTAAAATAGTTCAAAGGTTAGATAAAAAAATTCCGGTGTTGACACAACCAACAGGTCCCGGGGATACAGGCGTAGTAAGTTATGTCCTGGGGCCGTATATGGTTCTTATGAAAGGGATGCTCGTATAAACTTCAGAGAGGACTCATTTGATTTAAAATTAAAATTTCTAGTTCAATTTCTAAGAGTCAAAAGAAATCGGAGGGCAACTAGCCCTTCCCCCCTCCACGCCTTTTTCTTCCCCAAACTCAACCGACAAAAATTTTAAGGCAGCCATTTTAAGGCGGTTCTTGTAGAAGGGATGCTCGTATAAACTTCAGAGAGGGCTCATTTGATTGAAAATGGAAAGTTCTAGTTCACTTTTAAAGAGTAAAAAGAGATCAAAGGGCAATTAGCCCCCCCCCCCCCTGCGCCCTTTTTCCCCAAACCCATCGAATATAAATTATGAGGCAGCCATTTTGTTAAAAACAGTTTAAAACATCAGATATTAAAACTCCAGGGTCGACAAAACCCCCCAGTTCCTGGGGATAGGCTTTGTAAGTTATGCCCTGGGTGCATATATGGTTATTATAGAAGGGATGCTCGTATACACTTCTGAGAGGGCTTATTTTGATTGAAAATGGGAAGTTCAGTCTAATTTAAAGAGTCAAAAGAACCCCCCCCCCACGCCCTTTTTTCTCCGAATCCGTCCGATTAAAATTTCGAGATGGCCATTTTGTTAAAAATAGTTCAAACATAGGATAATAAAAACTCCGAGTTGGACAAAAACCGTTTTTTTTTTTACTTTGGTATTGTTAATTTGATACTAGTTTTGATACTTTGATGAACATACGATTTTGAAAAAAAATCTTTGATTTTTAAATATGGTATTTTTAAAAACTTGAAACTATTTGCAATAAAAACGACAAAAATTAATTGAAAAAAAACTTTCTGAACAAGAAGTTTTTAAAAGAAAAGTAATGGTCATTTTAAACTTAAGATTAGCTGATATAAATATCTGTTAAAATTCAAACTCAAAACGACCAGAAATTACTATTAAAGAATTAATTAAATCCAAAACGAAGAGAAATTAAATAAACAATCATAGCAAAAAAAACATCCAACAAGTAATAATCTAAATGAATAAATAAATCTTAAAGCGATCATGGGCGCCTAATGCTGTATAATAAAAATCTCCAAACAAGAATAGAAAATATAAGACAGCATCATTCAGCCAGGGAGGGCTGGAGACCCCCCCCCCCCTAATGGATGACCATGAAAGCAAGTATTGCTTAAATTGAATATGAAAATCAAGCTTAAAATGAAAAAAAAATATTTGGCTACTGAAGTATAAATGAAACTCAAAACGAACAGAAATTAAATAAAGAATCAATGCAAACAAACATACCATAGATACTAATGTAAATGAATAAATAAATCTTAAAAGAGGTGAAACTTAAATAGAATCTACAAATCAAGCTTGAGACGAACAAAAATCACTGCAAACAAGAATTTGGGTATCTCCTCCTTCACTCAATGTAAAAGTCTAAAACCTACTGCGTCATGGCGCTTTACTGAAAACTATATGTGTCTTGAGCAGTCTTGTATAAACAAAGTCAAATTGAACATTTGATATGTAATGATATTAATCGTTTAAAGATCCATCAATTAAAGATTTTATTTCACTGTAATTTTTTTTTATTTTCAATGCCGTAAGAACTGGGAAAGAAAACATTTGTAATACACATCGTTTTCAGTGAAGCGCCAATGACGCATTAGGCTTTAGGTGCTTACAGTTAAGGAAGGGGACAATTTTAGGTGCCTTGAACAATTTAAAAAAAAATAGACTGAATATTTGATGTATAATGATATTAAATGCTGAAAGCTCATCAGTTCAAAATTTCACTGTAATTTTAATGCTTATTTTCAATGTTAAGTACAAAAGAAAATATTTGTAATACAATTCGTTTTCAGTAAAGCGCCATGACGCAGTAGGTTTTAGACTTTTCCTGTGAGAGAAGGAGACGATACCCAAACTCTTGTTTGTAGTGATTTTTGTTCGTTTTAAGCTTGATTTGCATATTCAATTTAAGCATCACCTGTTTTAAGATTTGTTTATTCATTTACATTAGTATCTATTGTATTTTGGGCCGGACGATAAAGAAAAGCCAAGCAAAATGTGTCTATTCACAAATAAGTGGGTTGTTTTAGTAAGGGGAGGAGCAGTTAGTTATTGATGTAATTTACCTGATATTGAATCGGCCATCTGACTAGCTTCACTTGATCGTTCATCACAGCCTCCACTGGACCCACTAATAAGGGGAGTATTTTCATCGGCAGAAATAGTAGAAGGATTTTCAAAAGCTGAGAACCGATTTGCTACTGAGCGAAATGGTGATGGCCTAAAAAAATAAAATATTTTCTTTCTTTTACGGAGGGAATTTAGGTTTTCATTTCCTATAGTATAAAAATAAATTAAAAATGATACAAAAAAATAAAGTAAAAATAAAAAGTTTTCTTTCTAAGGTGGAAATTTGGCTTTTTATTTCCTATAGTAGAGAATAAATTGAAAATAGTAAAAAACAAAGTAAAAAAATACAAATTCTTTTCTTTTACGGTGGAAGTTCAGTTTTTTATATCTATAGTAGAAATTAAAGTGAGAATAGTAAAAAAAAGAAGTAAAAACACAAAAAAAATTCTTTCTTTTAAGGTGAGAATGTCTCTTTTCAGTTCTGTACTGGAAAATAAATTAAAAATAGTAAAAAAAAAAAGAAAAAGATTAAAAAAAGTTCTCTTTCATTAAGGTTGGGATTTAGCTTTTCGTTTCTTTTCCTTTCCCTTAAAAATTATGCTATAATAAGTTGTACGTTTCTTTTTTTATGATTGGCAGGTTTTTTCTGATATAAATTTGCTGCATTGAGTAATTGAGCAATTGAGTTTTCTAATCACTGCAGATAGATTGCAACAAGTAGATTTTAAGACCTTTGTTAATTACCAATGATTGTTCTAGAACCATGGATTGCATGCTTGGAATCCTAATTAGTGATCTTTCATTTGACCTTGTACAATATTTATTTCATGGTCCTGCATAATTCATCTCTCCAGCTTTCAATCACAATGAGAATCAATTCATAAACCACTAAAATTCAGAAAGATCCCCCTTACACAGCTGGACTCCCTCACAACTATTTGTTCCTATAGACCACAACCTCGAATAAACTTTAGCACCAAACAGTTGAGCCACAAATTAGCCACAAATCGCAGGTGTCATATGGCTCAAATTTGAGCACTCTTTTAAGGAAAATTTTCTCAATTCAACACAGTGTTATGATCCAGAACATTCAGTGTTGGAAAGAGCATCCCAAGGAAGTGTTCTTGGGTCAACTCTTTTCCTGGTGTCATAAGCGACCTAGGGGGTAAATTTACGGTACAAAATCACCACTTTGTTGATGGTACGACGATAATTATCTCCATAACAAAGGACAAAGATCCCAGCAAACCCAATAAAAACTTCCAATCAAATTGGGAAAAATTCAGAAGTGGTTAGTTGCTGGACTTTTTAGCTTCAATACATCAAAACAAAAAAGTCTCTCATTTCGAGGGTGTCAACTGTCAAGACTCATCCTGAAATTTTTCATCCTGACACTTTTTTCAGATCTGACATGGACTGAACATCTCAGCAAAATGATAATCTCCTGCTCTAGGAAGCCAGGACTATTCTACAATGCAAAACCTGGACTATCCCATCTTGCCTCTGTTCAAGTCTTACATCAAACCTGTCACAGAATATGTATGTCCTGATGTTGCCGGTGCTCCAAAACGTCATAGCCGACGTCTCCATTGCGCTGAAACTCGAGCAGCCCGCGTAACAACTTCTTGAAACCCTAATGCCCAACCCCTGCAATCGATCCAAGATCGTTTCGACGTGGCAACTATGTCGATTTTTTTTTTACAAAATATGCATTCCCCTCTATCAAAGGAGTTACCGAGGTTCGTTCCTGAAACAGCAAAGGCTTTAAAAGCAACTTGTCAAAACACAGCTCGACAGGATTTTTGGCATTTTTTACCCGATCAGGAATGCCTACAAATTAGCTTACAAATGAGCTTCTCTTAACAATCCTTCCCACCTAGAACAGCCCCACACAAGGTAATCTCTAAAAAACCTTTCTTGGAGCGTTCAAGCGAAGGCAAACCATGTGCATCAAAGGTGAAAATAAAATGACAAGATTACCATAACTATCATCATTGTTGATTGAGCCGCAAAGATGGTAGTAAAAAAACTGATTCCATTAATCTTCAAAACTTTGGTAGGAGAATGGGTTTTCTGGTCCTCCACGGGTGTCAATAGGGGGAAGGTTGTGAGGTAGGTTGGTTTTTCCCTCATAGATTTCAGAAATATATGTATCGCCTCCCCCTTAAATGCTCCTTGCCTCCAAAAAACGGCATTCCTCAGCTCACAATTCGCTATGCCCGTGGTGCTGATAGTCCGGTGACTATTATAATCTAGAGTCAAATGCATCATGGTTACTGACAAAGAGTGGCCCAGAAACTCCTTGACATCGAGCTATGTCAAGGCATCTGTAAATGTGCAACTGGTCACCTCAAGATTGAGTAAGAGCATATTATTGCACACTGTGGAGTGTAGAATGGTTTCAGCCTTCGTTTAATTGTTGTTTGATAAATGCTGCTATTGAAAATGCTGCTTTGCATAAAAACCTAATACAAATCAGTTGAAGTAGAGCTAGACTTCTTTTTTTATGAAAAACTCTTTTTTTATGAAAAACGCACCAAAGACATAGTTAAAAATTGCTCTGGAAAACTCTCTGATTTGAATAAATTAATTTTCAACCACTTTAAACAAGATATGGCACAATCACATCCATCTGGCAATACTAGTTAATACTTTTGCAGAGGTTTGGTGAGTAAAGACAGTTAAGGGCTCGAATTGTTTTTGAAACTAGGGTGTTTCATTGCTTTTGGGAAGAAGTGTTTAAATCTGTTATTTTTTATGTATCCTGTCCCTTATTTGGTATGAGTGCTTCTGGATTTTTTTTTCACCTTACTCAATTTTTTTTTCAACTAAATTTATTGTTATGAATAAATTATAACAACAAATTTAGTTGCATTGTTGTAAATGTGGAAATTTAGCTTCCCAAATAGGCATCTATTTTTGAATGGAAACGGTTTGAATAAAACTGATCCAAATATAATGAAAATTCAAGTAGAACCTGGAACCGTGGAGAGGATTCAGGAAACATGGACGGAGATGGGACAAAGATTGCTGGAGAAGCTGCAGCCGACAGGTCCAAGTGGTCAAAGGAAGTCATCCCAAGATCCTTTGGTGCCGGGCAGGACAGTTCATCGTCTGGTTCCCACCGAAAGTAAAAAAAGTAAGAAATTAATATCATGAATTAGCTAAGTAGTTAAAGTGGAATGCCCCTCAAGGCGTGATAAATGTTTTGTTTTTTTCATAAGCCATACGATTTATCGAATTTTAGTTGAGATATTCCAGAAGGCTCATTAACAGGAGAAAAAACAATTTCATTCAATTTTATGATTCAAAACTAAATAATCCAACCAATAATCAATAAAGGATCTAACCGCAGTCTGCACGTTCGAATACAACCAACCTCGTCCACTGCCCTCTGCAGGCAAAAAACTTAACTAATAATAAAAAGTATTCGTCAATATCGAGAACTTGCGTTAAACACAAAAAAGATAGAATTTTTTTTTTTTGTTAAAGAACAATTTTTGTTAAAAAATATACATAATATATAAACCCAAAATTAATATTAATTTGCATCCAATGACTCTTTTTAGGTGTTTCTTAAAGAAACCGTAGTTAGGCGTTTCTCAAGAAGAGTATAAGGCCCCCACAATCCTGACAGGAATGGAAATCCAAGCAGGGTCCATCGCAACTGTTAGACAAAAATAGATATGCAAAAATTTGTTGGCCTAAAAATAAAGAAGCGTCCCAGATGCAGCAGAAAAATTTCAAGAATCGAAAACTTTTAATAAAAGTAACGTCTAAGAGCTGTTACTACAACGACAGAGCAGCGGTAGCAACAGAATTTGTTAACCTGACAAGGGACAAGTTCCAGTCTATTTTTAACGTGGGGTCTCCTCAGATCAACTTCAGAAACAATAATACAAGCAACGGTTTATTTATACTCAATTGAATTTAAAGAATCGCTTGTAGACATTCATTTCTGCCTTAGAAATGATTGCTTGAAGAAACACAAAAATTGAGGATTGGGAATTGTCAAAGGCAGATTCTGTTTCGGGTGGATCCAGCTTATTTTGGAGTTAGGGGAGGTGGTCTATCTACTGAACAAACAGTTTATAATTTTATATGCTGAAATCGTATTTGGGACACATGAGAGATTTAAGGAGCTTTGATTTCACCCTAAAAAATGGGACATCAATTTTTAAGCCCAAAGAAATAGTAAAAAATGTTGCCTTGTCACAATAAACAAGTGACGTACCCCAAAAATAATTGTACTACTTAAATCACTAATTAGATCGTTAATGCTTATGGGTAGAGATTTATCCCTCGGCAACAGTAGGGAACAATTCAATTTCTGAACCTAATATGAAGGTTTTTTTATGTTTTAATAGCATTTAATGAATGTTTACCCTGTTTGGGAGGATATTGCTAGGGTTTTCACCATTAGTAAAATATTACCGAATTCAGGTCTTTTTCTCATGCTCGGTTTCTAATTTTGGTTATTTATAAAATGTACGATTTTGGTGGTTTTTCGTTTAAGCAGCTAGGCTGTATCAAGTTGGCCCATGGGCCAAAGTTGCCCATTAATTTGAAATCAACATGGATATGATTAACTAAACATCTGAGTTTTAGATGCCAGGTGAAACGGAAAACGCCTGGTCTTGCTGCAGGCACAAGTAAGCACATGGTTCACTAACACTGTTACTGCTACTTAGGCTTTGTTTTAATTTGTTTTAAAGCTGAGTTGTCAATTTATTGACCACAGAATAATCTTTCTGTATTGCGGTATCTCCGCTTATTAGAATTTTGGAAACAATAGAAATGACCATTTCTATTGGAGCAAACCCTTCTATTCCTAAACTCAAGCGGTTCTTGTACCGACAACAAAAGTATTCCAAAGACCTCGGGCCTTTCAATCGAGAGTTTTTTCATAAGGAAGAAGTGACTGAGGGGACTTTTAAAAAAGAAAGTTTTTTTTACTACCAAGATACCTCCATTTACCGAATGAATATTTTAAGATGTACCCTTTGGGCTTTTAACAGGGTATTATTATGAGAAAGTTTTTTTTAGCATCTATTGAATAAAAACTGTGATGTTTCGGAAAAATATTCTGAAAAGATTAGAGCAGCACGAAGAATTTGTATTAATAACTGCCTAAGTAAAGTTTTAATCGTAAGCTCTGCGCAATATGTTTTTCTGAAGATTTTGTATTGTTAAAACCTCTTATTTCGGGTAATCTAAGCTCAAGCCAAATTCTCTTATTCTTCATGCATTTGAAGGTGATGCTGAGATCAAAATATATACTCTATTCGAAAGTTTTTGAGTCCAAAATTTGCAGTTAGTGATGTAGCTGGCTATTTCTACTTCTCCAAAAAAAGAAAGCGAAAATTGAAAAAGACCACATTAAGTTTGGATAATTTTATTAAGACCACATTAAGTGATTTATGAAGATCGCATTAAGTCTGGATAGATTCACATCAAGTCTGGATAGTTTTATTAAGACCACATTAAGTGATTTATAAA
>JAQQPU010006593.1:17671-28780 GCA_029168905.1 Artemia sp. Kazakhstan ARC1039 | reverse complement strand
ATGAACCCATGAAGCGAAACCAGTCTTATAGCATCACACAATCTCGCACCTAGTTCCAAAGGTTTAAAAACCTATTAGCCAAGTTTAAAAAAAAAAACCTACTAATCAACTTACAGATGAATGACCACGGAACTTTCTCTAATCGACTGACACACAAAAAATCGATGTCATAATAAAAAAAAACATGTATATTCCTTGAAAGAGTGTGATGACCTGTTTACCTACTAGAAGAACCTGTTTGGTACAGGGGCGCCCCAGAATCGCTACGAGCTAGTCTACTAAGGACTTATCCCTATTTGAACTTTTATCTGTTCGTCATAGAAAGGCAGTGTGGTTTTCGAAAAAATATATTAGAAAGTTCGTATTTTATCCTTTAATTTTAATTAGTTCGGATCTAGGAACTATAATGAAGCTTAGTTTCAAGATCATTATAAGCGAAAACAAAATCTTATTTGGATACGAGTTAATACAAAGTAAAATCATTATCTTAAGTTTTTCTGCTTCTAAGTTTTCTTCTTTTTTCGGTTTGTAAATTGTTTCATTACGTTGGTTTCTCCTGAGCGTATTTGATCTACATTTTGTTTTAATAGTCTTTTGTTTTATTTTGTCAATTTTTTTTTATGAATCGAGTATGGGAACTGTTAGGAGAGGAAACTTAAGTTCACCTCCGAGAAGAAAATGACCAACACTATCTAGCACTGTCCAGCCAGGTTATAAAGTTAATTTGTAAGCCTAAATAGAAATATTACTTCCATTGTTTTATGTTTCTTTTTTCATAATTTGTTTTACCTCTGCTTTTTACTTTTTGTTTAATTTTTTGCTTTCACTATTGGATTTAGTTCAAATTTCATTTTTAAATAAATGTAAGTAAAATGTGTTTAAGCTTGTTTTGAGCTTTTCTAACTCTGCTGGATATCACTGCACTGTAAAAACAATTGCTTAAAAAAATGCTGTTAGCGGTTTTTCAAGTAAAAATAAGTCTGCCTAATTGTTTGTCCGTCCTGTTTCTACACCACGCATTTTGGCGCTTGCAAAACTCCACTGAGGTGAAAATGGCAAAAACCAATCCCCAGCGAGTTTTGCTCAGGAAAAGTGGTTGTACTTAGCATAAGGAAATCAACCACTGATGCATAAGGATGATCTCACAAACTCAATCCTAAACCCAGTATCTCAGTAAAGAGAGAAAATACGTAGCTTAAATTAGCCCTAGGGCATTTTGATTTGTTCCAACATATAGGGAAAGATAGGGAGCTACCCACCGACGACTCATCTGAAGGACCTCTACTCTTCTGGAGAAACGGGAAATTCTCAGCCTTATATGTTGTTCGGGTTTTTGACTCGTCCTCTTGAAAGAATCTTCACAGACTTAAACGCGTGTGGTTTAGAGGCTCAAGTTTCAGAAGATTTTTCTAGCGATTCGCTATTTAAAAATTAAGCCCTTTTTTCGTATTCCCGTTAGGCGTGTTCGGGACAATTTTCCCTTCTCCCATTTACAAGAATGGTCCAAAATTAACCAGAACCAATTGCCAAATTTTTCAAGATTCCCAGAAGCCAATTTATTGGGTCGTATTTTTAATGATTTTAGATCAGTGACCTAAACCAGTAGAATTTAAAAAAAAACGAAAGGTATAAAAGAAAGCAAAACCTGAAGAGCTGTTTTTAGGTTTTGTTTTCGGCTCTCGTCTAGTTTCGAATTTTTTTTCTTTTTTTCTTGTTTTTAAGCTGTTGAACGTTCTTAGTTTTCTCCGCCGTCCATGAAATATGCATTCCGGAAATCTCTGTAACAAACATTTACTGGATGAAAGTAAAGTTATTAGGCTAATAATACAGGACTTAGCCCTTTCAGTTATTAATAGTGTGTGTATTATAATTATTTTGTTTTGTTTTTCTATAGACGATATCATCTGGCAATTCAAGTCCTGTAATGGGCAAAGGTCGAATGTCAGTGCCTGGTGGTCGACCTCCTTGGGTTGATATAGCTATGTCTGTCCGACCAAAAATACCACACAGCTTTCAAGTAAGTCTTAGTTTCAAATAAGTCAAACCATAAAGATAATTCAAACCAGAATATGGTAATCAAAAGTATTAAATAATAAATTTTCTAAAATTTACTAGAACTGACTTTTAAGTCCCAAAAGTCCCCAAGAGTATTTAGTTAAAGTCTTTAAAGGTGCCATTATAAACCGTAAGGTTGCGTTTTCCAGGGAAGGGTCTTCAGACTAATCTCAGCAAGGGAAGATTTTCCCCCGGAACTGAGCGGAATTCACAGGATATGTATGATACAATTTTTAAACTTGCAAGGGGGGGGGGGGGTTCTCTGAATCAATGGTTAGGGGAACCATAAGTCTTGCTGCATGGAGCGACGTATACGCTTCAAGTAGAAACTATTTAATACTTTAAGAGTTTTTAATACTTTAACTGGCAAGTGTCTGTAACTCTTAACCGAGTATTAACATGAAAGGCATCGTGATATTATACAACGGGTGCCTGGAGTGCCTCTGGAAAGACAAAACAGGACCTTAAGGGTCAAGGTTCTCTAATCCTCACAAAAGGGTATGTTTCTATGCCTGAGGCCTGAAGGCAAATGAATATTTCTCATCAAAGAAACTGGGTCTAGTTAGGAGGTCTCATTGAAAGATTATGAATATCATACGTAGTGTGTTAAACCTAACTTGTTTTGTCTTGCGGAGGGGGATTGGGTCGAAACTTCAGGAATTTTTTTTTTTTTTTTTTGGGGGGGGGTCTCAAAATATCGTGCTTTAAAAAATGAATGCACACTATGATGTTTTTATTTTTCATGCCTGTCGGCCAACAGAATCTGTAGCCAGCCATGTTGTGGGATAGGTAGTTGCTAGGAAAGATAAAAGAGTTTTGTCTGGCAGTCCTTTAGAATAGCCGGAAAAATAGTTTTCAACGCTGCTAAAGAATAACTTTTTCATTAAACAGTTCTCTATAATTATTATAAAACTGTGGCTACTCTGTTTTTATGTGTTGCCATTAAAATCAATCTTTTATTAAAAAAAGATTCCATTTGAACATCGGTTTTATCTTCGATTCGTTTAACCATTTAAATCCTCATTATACCTGGCTACTAAGGTTTTGACATCGAATCTAATAATACTTTCTGCTAAACTTATTCTAAGCGTTTTTTAACTAAAAAGAGACTTTTTTTTTAGAGTTCATTCCACAAAAATATATTTCTGCCATTTCAAAGTAATAAATCTGATTATTACTCCATACTCCATCGTCCTGTCGAGTTTTTTTTCGCTTTATAAGTTTTTTTTTTCCAGAATATAAAGTCCTCGTAGATCTTATATCTGTGCTGAGCAGCTTTGACATTTAGAAGTTTGTTTTGAAAATTTGGATGACTGAAAAAAAACTTTAATATTTTGATGAATGTTTTAAGCGTAACAATGTGGTAACATACATCACTTTAGTGCTAATTACCAATTACCATTCTTGTTTCATCAATTAACCACTTAATTACCATAATGTATGGCATTGATTAATTAGCTTCTGCTATACTTTTGGCTTCTTTTGGTTCTTACAGTTTTTCCAAAATAAGTAACTGTAAATGACACGCTTCTTACAAATGATGTCAAATTTAGTAGCAACTCGTGAAATTCTTTATTTGCATTAACTAAACTTGTGTAGAAAATACAAGTAAATCTTACAGTGTTCAAGGGAGACAAATATTCGTTTCTTGGTCCAAGAGAAAATATAATTCTAGGAAATCTTCCGTTCAAGCGTCCAAGGGATTGTAGATTCAAGAAAAGCAAAATAATTATGAATCATAGTGAGATTAAAAGGAATTATTAAGAGTCTCATAATCTGGGAGACTTTTGGAGGGGAGGAAAGGGGGAACGGACTTTCACTTTAATGCTTCTTAATTGAATCCAAAACCACATTTTAGTCTCAATCTGTTAACGTAAAATCTGTCTCAAAGCTGTAGATACTTCAAATGAACTTGGAATAGAGGTAGAACTTGAAAAGGAACTTGAAATTTTTAGATACCCCGCTACAAACTAAAGTTGATAACTCTTTCTGTAATCTTGTAACGTGGGGAGCTAAACCAGTTGCATAACTTAAATGGCTCTCTTAAAAGTTTTTTAAAACTCTCTTAAGTAAATTCAAAACTCTCTTTAAGTAAAACCCTTAAAGTTTTTTATTGTTTTAAAAAGCTGAGTTGTGAGAAAGAGTGAAACTTTAGCGTAAAGAGCGGGGCGTTGAGGAAGGGACAACCCCTTTCATATACGGAATAATTTTTGTTCGTTTGAAGTTTAATGTTGCTCCTTACTTTCAGTTTTAAAAAAACTAGTTTTTTTTTTAAATTTAATATATATATTAAACTGAAAATCCAAGATCACTTGTTTTTTCAGTAAAATGCAAGTTATGTTCAGGTCTTGAGAAGGCATGGGGGTTGTCAACCTTACTCTTGCTAATTTTTGCTCGTTTTGAGTTATTTGTTTATTTATTTTTCAGATTCATATTATTCATATTTTTTCAGACTCAGTTATTTATCGTAGTTTCTGTTTCTTTTGGGTTTCATTTGTTTGTGAGTTTCTACGACAATTCCTTCTATACCAAGCGCCCTGGTCTGAAAAAAAAAACCCACCGAAAAATAAATTAATCAATTCATACATTGTGCCCAAATCGCAAATCCGACATTTGTCCTACAAATATCAAATTTTTGTTTTAATTATTACGCAATAACCTCCATAGGAAAGATAGTAGAAAAGGTAGGAGCGGTTTTAGGAAAGGTAGAGGATGTGTCGACCAAATTTTCACTCTTAGGTTAATAATTGAGAAGTGCCTGAGTTGTCAAACACCTTTGGTCCTCAGTTTTATAGATTATAAGCAAGCGTTCGATTCTGTTGATAGAAGAGCTTTTTGTCCTTCTATGGTATATCTGATAAATACATTAAAGTGATTAGTGCTCTGTACTAGAATAACACTGCTGCGGTTAAAGTAGGAAATGAGGTTAGCAGCTGGTTTTGTGTTAAATCAGGAGCTAAGCAGGGTTGTGTTCTATCCCCCCTTATATGGATCATTATGATGGACTTTGTCTTAAAGGAGCACGGGAAAGGCAATGGGAGACCACGGAGTCAAATGGGGAGGAAAAAGTCTCCTGGACCTACATTATGCTGATGATTTAAACATCCTAGATGAAAGTGCGAAATAAAAAATATGAACTTTTAGAGGTTTTGAGAGTTCAGGGTGCTAGAATAGGTTTAAAAATTAATGTTAAGAAGACTAAGTCACTAAGGCTAGGAATAAGTGAAGATGAAAAGGTGACGTTGGGTAACGAGAAGATTGATCAGATGGGCAGCTTCACTTACCATGGTAGTATTATTAGTAAAGACGGTGGGAGCAGTGAAGATGTTAAAAGTAGAATAGCCAAGGTTCAAGCTGTTTTATACAGTTAAAGAAGTTTGGAAGAATAGGAAGATAAGTCTGCAAACCAAGATTAGAATATTAGAAGCTACAGGGATGACAGTGGTCAAATATGGCTCTGAAGCATGTGCTCTCCAAAAAGCGGATGTAGATTTGTTAGATGTTTTCCAGAGAAATTGCTTACGGATTATTCTGGGTACCCGGCTGACTGACCGTATTTCAAAGAGTAGACTGTACGGAAAATATGGTTAAATCCCGCTTTCTAGGGCTATAATGAAAGAAAGGTTGAGGTGGCTAGGGCACGTTATGCGGATGAAGGATGACAGATTGCCGAAGATTGTCCTTTTCGGCCAACCGTCTAGGGCTAAACGGAAAGCAGGTTATCCTTGTCTGGGATGGGACGACGCCATAAAAAAAAAATTTAAAGGAAATGGGAACGTCCTTGTAGGGTGTAAAAAGGGAGGCTTTGAATAGATTGGGATGGAGGAGGAGCGTGCGTAGCTGTGTCGGCCTCAGGCGGCTTGGTGCTGCGGTGAGTTTTTAGTAATAGTAGTAGTAGTAGTAGTAATAACCTCCATAATGGTAGGTTACTCCAATAATCCTCTAAATTCTACCTCCAACGTGAAAAAAAATATAATTGCCAGGACTTACCCCCACAAAGGTTTTGATTTCTTTCTGGCTAGGACCAAAAGAATTTTATCAAGCCGTGAATATATTCTTTCCAGCAGGGTAATATTTATCCCAAAATTCTTAAAAAAAAAAACAACTAAAAATAATGGCCCTTTCCTACAAATATTTTATCTTAAAAACTTCTTCTTTTAAAGCGGTAACCCGTCTGGAATGTAGGCAGTAAAAAGAAAAGTGGTTGACAAAGTAAAAAGAATGCAGAATGTAAAAAAGTGAAGTATACAATTTACCAACATATTCCCAATTTCCAACTGAATGGATTTTGAACATTATAAATGTAAAATTATACAATAGAGATGCGGCAAAAGTGAAAGCGAATGTTAAGTTTGTGATTATGCAGTTGCTGTATTTTGAAAGTAAAATAACCAAGGCTCAGGAAATTTTTTCATAGTTGAAAAAAGTTTGCAAGAATAGAAAGCTGAATCTTGGAACCAAGATTAGAATACTGGAAGCTACGGCGATGACTATGGTCAAGTATGGTTATAAAGCGTAGTTTCTCCAAAAGACAGAGGATGATTTGCAAGATGTTTCCATAGCCCAACTGACTGGCCGTATCTCAAGCATTTAAGCTGTACGAAAATGAAATTTAATCTCGCTTTCTTGGGCTATAATGAGAGAAAGGTTGAGATGGCTGGGACACGTTCTCCGTATGAAATGTGATAGATTAACAAAGATCGTTCTTGTCGGCCAACTATCTAGGGCCAAGCGAAAAGGAGTTCGTCTATGAATGGGATTTGGAGGATGTCGTAAGGAAAACATTAAGGGAAACGGAAGCTTCTTTGAAGGGTGTAAAGAGGGAGGTTTTGAGTAGATTGAGATGGAGGAGGAGAGTGCGTAGCTGTGTTGGCCTCTAGCGGCTTTGCCCTGCAATGAGGTGTTAATAGTTGTAGTAGCAATTTGAAAAAAAAACTGATAAAAAAATATGCAAGTTTTTCTAATGAAAGCAAAGGGGGAAATTGAAACTTAAAAAACAATAACTATCATATTTAAGCCGTGCGTTATATGTCTATAAATTTATGAATTACTATCGTGGTTTAGCTATTTCTACTGGAGCCTGAATGACTGATGCCTTTTCAAACCGTATCAACAAAAACATGTACAATAAAGAACTAATTGTTTTTTCTCAATATTTATGTTTTTGTAATTAAGATTTATTTAGAAATGTTTCACGTACCCTAGTGTCTACTGATTTGATTCTAAATGGGTATAATCCTGCCTAATAGAAGGACCACTCAGTGTGTAATCACTTCCAAAAGCTTTATTTTCTCGTTATCAGAAATAATTTGAAAAGAAGGAAAAGTTCTACAAAAAGCTTTATTGATTACTGATTTTCTAAAAACTTCCAAAATGACGTTCCTCTTCTTCCACTGCTAGATGTTGTAGCAATGCTGACCTCATCTTAGGGAATTAATGAATTCTGTCTCCATATCAAAGAAGCTATTGTTTTGAATTCTTCTTTCTTTTTTTTGTACTTAGAATTATTATTTCTAACAAAATTATAGTTACCAAGTTGTATATTCTATATCCGTTTATACCAAGATTTCATTTGAAGTTTGTAAGAAAGTAAACAGAAACATTTTAGTGTTTCTTATTTATTACTTAGTTTTAATTAATAAATATTTTTTATTTGTAAATGTATATGTTTGTTGATTAATAAACATGTATTTCATTTATTTATTACAGTATTGTTAAAAAAGGGCTTGAAGCAACTTGATTGCAGTGGCGGATTAGGGGGCGGGGGTGAGGGGGGAACCCACTCCTAGCGTTAATTAAACTTGCTCCAAACGCAAGTTTATCGGATCAACCTATTTTGCGCCCCCCTAAATTTGTTTTTATTGGATCAACCTATTTTGCGCCCCCCCCCCCTAAAAAATCCTGGATCCGCCCCTGCTTGAGTGTATTGAAGTTGGCCACGGACCGCTTGAGTGGACCTCGATCTCGACCTCGATTCCTTTAACAACACAAAGCCAAAACTAAAAACTGTGTTTCTACTTTTTTGTTTTTTAAAAGCTAAATAACAAAATTAGATAATGTCAATAGTTAGATTTATATTATTTTTGTGCAATGATTTTGCAAGAAACTATTCTGTTAAAGGTACATACATACACAAAACCAACGATATGCCAACTATGCAAAAAGCTTCTTAAGGGTTTCTATAAGCAAGGCCTACGCTGCAAGGACTGTCACTATAATGCCCATAAAAAGTGTGCTGAAAGAATGCCACCTGATTGCACTGGTGAAGCACCAAGGGGGCCAGCAGATGTGACTATGGACGAAGAAGAAAAAGATGAAGCCGATGAAGATATCTCAGACACAGAAGGGATGGATATTCATGAAACTTCGTCTAAGGTGAAGGCCTTTTCCTCTTTGTTTCTATTTACTCTTCCATTGTTTACTGTTACTCTTTTAACTCGATGTTTACTCTTCTTTCTATTACTCTTCCATTGTTTCTTTTTACTCTTTTTTTTACTCTTACTATTTGCTCTTGTTGTTTCTAATTCTCTTATCATACAGACTTAAAAATTGTTGTATTTAAATAGTTTGTATTTTGAATGTACATAATACATATTTCCCCTCATTCCATTTTGAGATCCGTCGAGGAGTGTGTCAAATGGCTTACATTGTATTTTTTAAAGAATGATTTGTCCAATGGTGTCCTCAGCTGTGAGTGTTAATGCATAGATGAATTTAAATGCATAGATGAACTCCCGTATGACCAAAAGCGAAGGAAGATTTCTCTGCACTCTGGAGAGATATTGCCCCCTTCCCCCTAAACTGCCATGGGGGTAAAAAAACAACAACCCTTTTTTTTAGTGGTTTTCTATCAGAAACTGTGTCCATAGACAATTGTACCCCCTTGCCTCCCAACTACACCTTTGAGTATAAAATGAAAATCATATTGTGTCATTATTATTTACATTCTTTCTCCTAGTCTCTTTGATATTTTCTTAGAATTTAACTCGCTGATAATAAGCAATCAGTTTGAAAAATTTTAACACCCAGTTTTCAAACCATTTTCTTTTCCAATAATATTGATGCTTTGTGATGCTGAATAGCTAACACGAAAGTCTGTATTATTTATAACATAAGACCCGAAATAAGGAACTGTGTTCTTGATTGTTCAAAAACACAAAACACATTTAAAATGCAAAACAAATGGAGACGGGCCAACTTCCTACGATAGGTTTTTTTTTTATACTCGTGTGTATTGACTGTTACTAAGAGTATTTATGCTCTCAATTTTATCTGTGCATTTTTGTGTGGCCCAGGAAAGTATTTAAGAGCCTCATGGGGAGGCTGTAAAAAATTAGGCTTTGAATAAATTGGGATGGAGGAGGAGCGTGATTGGCTAGGTTGGCCTTAGGCGGCTTGGTGCTGCGGTGAGTTGTTAGTTGTATTAGCAGTAGTTAAAGCATTTAGGCTGTATGTAAACTGAACACGTTTATGTGAATCGGTTAAGGAATGTATCTGCACCTCCTTTCTTAGGTTTATTTGCGTTACCCTTGCTTTCCATATTGAGTTAAGATTTGCTATTGATCTAAACTGAACATTTCCTATTCAGTCGTTATTACGACTAGCCAGCCTTCTATCCGCTTTTCTTTAAGAGATGAGATAGAATATAGCCAATGCATACTTTCAGAGTCAGGATAGGCATTAGTCTTCCTTTGTTAGACTCTAATTGAATTGTTTCTGCTCTCTACAGAAAGGCAAGCAAATTTCCCATCGAACTAAAGAGTTTTGGGCATTATCATTTTTGTTTTCCATAATAATAGCTATATGAATAGGAATGTTTTCTGCCAAAAATAATTAATCAACCAGTATAAATCTTAATTTAATAGAAAAAAGGACATTAAATTACAAACAAAAAGTTATTCCTCCGAGTGAAAGTAAGGAGCAGTGTTAACACTTAAGACGACTTTAAATTATCATATATTTGTGGTGAGCAGTGTTCTTGAGGAGACCATAGCCTCCCTCCCTTATAAATAGGATAATTGATATTCGTTTTGTATTTTAATCTTGTATTTTCTTGGGGAAGGGGGAGCTCGTTTTTAATATTTTACTCCTTGATGAAACAACTCATCCATAATAATAGTTTTAAAAGTATAATAAGATCTTAAGATGTTTCATTTTCGAAGACACTTTTTCCGGCCTTACTTAACGCCTTATGATGTTCCATAGCCAAGACTCATGTGAACCACCTCTCTCCTTCCATGCGGTAAAAGTTAACTTAGCGCCTCCTGATGGACCGTAGCCAAACTTATGATGAACACGTTTCCCCTTCTATGTAATAACAGGTAAATAACAGTTAATGCACCATACTTATTCTGAAGTTGTTTTGTCTTCTGGGAAGCTTTATACGGCCTAACATAACGCCTTATGATGTACCGTAGCCAAAAATCATGTGACCCACCTCTCCCTTTTCGTGCGAAAACAGTTAAATAATAGTTAAAACAAAATCAAACTCAAATCCTAAGTTTTTTCTTTTTTGGGAACCTCTTGTGGACTAAATTAACGTCCTCTGATGTTTCGTAGCCAACACTCAAGTGAACCATCTTTCCCCTTCCATGCGTTAAAAGTAAAAAAAAAAATATACATCTTACGTCATTCTGTTTTCTTGGTACTTTTCGCGGATTAACTTAACGCTTTCTGATATACCCTAGCCAAAAATCATGCGATCCACCTCTCCCTTTTCATGCGATAACAGTTAAATAATAGTAAAAAAAGAAAAAAATCAAACTTAAATCCTAAGTTTTTCCTTTTTTGGGAACCTCTTGTGGCCTAACTTAGCGTCCTCTGATGTTTCGTAGCCAAGACTCAAGTGAACCGTCTCTTCCCTTCCATGCGATGAAGTTAAAAAAACAAATTTACATCTTAAGTCATTCTGTTTTCTTGGTACTTTTCGCGGACTAACTTAACGCCTTCTGATATACCGTAGCAAAAAAATCATGCGATCCACCTCCCCCTTTTCATACGATAATAGTTAAATAATATTTAAAAAGATCAAAATAAATCCTAAATTTTTCCTTT
>JAQQPU010006592.1:26149-41917 GCA_029168905.1 Artemia sp. Kazakhstan ARC1039 | reverse complement strand
CGTAAATGATCTGAGGCAAAAATAAAGGTTGAAAAATAAATCTTTAAACTCAATTTAAATTCGACTTTTGGTAAGATGTGTGAGAGTTTGCACTTTAGGAGTCGTTGTGACGTTTTGACTGACCCAAAAGAATGTACCAGAATTATTTCGGATCCGAACTTTACATCGTTCAAGATAATAGACTCCAATATAGTCCTTTTACATAGAAAAAAGAAACGTAGCTTTTAAACAAAAATACTGCCACTGGCAGTACCATATTTGAAATCTAAGAAAAAATCATGCAGGAATGTTATTACAATGTGTGTAAGCTACAATGACCGGGGAACAGAAAAGTTCAAGTGTATTATGGAGACACTTATTCACTCCTTTTAAAAATTAAAACGGATAATCTGTTGAATGATTTGGAAAATGGAAATCACACAAGCTCTCGAATGGACTTCACCAACAGGGTCGAGTCCATTTGCCCTGAGCTAATGAAGCGCCAGGCCCAAAGCAAGTTGATATTTTTATAATCTGAGATGGGGAGTGTGCTTGCAGCTCCTAAGGGGTACTGTGTGTAAACACAAAATGATGATATTAAAAAGTCCGAAAGGGGTTACATTCACGCTATGTAAAGAAACATTTTGACATGAGTGTTTACAGGAACTGTCAAAAGAATAATTTAGTTTGAGGGGCAAAGGTCATGGCCATTCGCTCTTGAAAATTTAGAAACTACACATTTTGAGTAGAGAAAATGCCAAGTCAGCCATATCGGAAAAAGTCTATGCATGCGCGGGTGGAGTGAGAGTGCTACCACACAATCACTACCTGACTTTAGATCGAGACGTATGTTTAGATTACAGACGGCGCCTCGGTCTGAAGAAAGCTCAATAGTTGGTGGAAGGCGTTCCGATCAGTCTTTCTCTCAGAATTTTGTGTTTTCTAGTCGTTTTCTAGTATTTTTATATGTATTTTTTTTACATGTTTTTTATACTTTCTGGCACACAGCGGAACCAATGTTTTAAAAAGCGTTTAATATTATACTATTGTTTTAACATTATCGTGTCACCCGCAGCTGCGTTTTCCGTCCAACGTTCTGGCCAAAACGCCTTCCGGAGGGATCCGGTCGCGTCTGGACCTCCGGATGTTATACTTTTTTAAGTTCTTTTAAGTATTTTTTTATGTTAATGTAGATATACTCAATGTAAATATGTCTTAAATATTTGTAGTGTATTTATTCATATTATAAAAACCATGTAGTCTATTTTTTTGAGTATTTGTTCAACAGATTAACGTTGAATTCAGTTAGATGTATTTTAACATTGGGGGAGTATTTATAAACTTAAATCACCATTCAAATTTATTCTTTGCGTACCTTCAATGTTTGACAAAAAAACACTTTTGACAAAAATAATTCAAAATCGTTATAAAATGTTGTTAAAAAATCCAAAAAATATCTATTATTCTCAATAGTGTCTGGCACATCATAGAATCCTATGATAAAATAAAGACTATTACACCAGACATAAAATTCATACGAGGACTTAACGTATTTAATATTATTGCACCAAACTTGGTGTTGATTATTGACGTTTTAGCTGAGTCCATTGAAGATTGGCGTCTGGAGATGTTACTCTTATTCACGGTCAAATCTCATCATGAATAAATTTCCTAAGCTGTTGTTCTCCATAATCTCCCTTTTATCCGAGCATGTGGATGTGGACACTTGCTTTTAATTGCACTTACTATATCATCTATAGGGTTGTTCGTGATTCAAGTTCTCTTATAACTTTAAACAAGCAAATATATGCTGGTGAACCAAAATTTCTAAACTCGGCATACAATCAAGCTAATAATAAACATTATGGTTACATTCTATTGGATCTTAATCAAAATACACCCGAAGAGCTATGTGTTGTCTCGGATATTTTTGATAATGAAATTACTGTATCTACCCGTCAATAGTACAAAAGTTTATTAGTTGCCATCGAGACACTGAAGAAGCTACAGGAAAACCGACATATATTTCTTGTCCTCGGTAGTTCAAAACCGCGGTTTAGGAAGGCTATACTCAAACACGGTATTGACAATGAATTCATTAATCTCCTATCTGAGCTTTGTTTTGATTTAACTGAAGGCAATTTTCAACCGTAAGAAGTTGTCAGGTAACAGACTAAGTAACATCGTTCACTTTTACGTGCCCTAGCTTGGTAAAGAAATCAAAAGATTTAAAACGGAAACGGCTGGTTCAAGAGGGAAGTAGTTTCTTTTCATTGTTACTCCCAATAATAACGCGACATGTAAATACTGTTCTCTAGAAATTTATAAACCTTACAAATTGACGCCAATTGAACTCGCTCTTTCCCCAAATAAGCACTTTGAAAGTAATCTTGATGAATTTATTAACAATGAGACAATTGCCGACGATGAAAATTGATTTTGCTTCAAAATGCCCTTAGATGTTTCGATAGGCATAAATCTTATCGTGAACAACTGCTCAAAGTAAATGTTATTAATCAAACTCCAACTTCTGAAAGTTCTAAAACCTATAAAAAGCCAAAACAAGAAAAAGATTTATCTAAAGGCTCATCAAGTGTTGTAGATCTAATGCCTCATTCGTATCGTAAGATATATAAAATACTCTTAACTAATCTCGCCGAAAATGATCATGTACGAATTGATCACAAAAAGAATGAAGTTTTAATCCACGGCAAAAGATTTTATTGCTTATCGTAAAAGAATTGACTCATTTGATAGCGATTTGTGTAAATTGATATAGTCATCAAATTTTTAAAAAAGTCTTATTGGGAATAATTATAAGTTAAATCGATTAAGGAAAGATGAAGAAATATCAAAAGATATATCGTTTTCTGTAAACATTGCACGTGTACGTGATGATTGAAAAGGTATCAGATGAAGGCGTCTTTATACCACATTAAGTAAGTCAAAGGATAGTGGACACTGCACACCACGTTTACGTTCAAAATGGCTCAATTTTTGAAAAGAGTTTATGAAAATGTTGTAAAGCGGGAAGTTTAAGCTCCCCAACCTTACTTGCTCAAGTCGCTGGAGTTGAAAAGAAGTTGGCGAGAAAGTATTTAAAGACTGAACCTAGCTTAACTCTTCATTGAAATCATAGAGTTCGCGGTATTCATTATTGAAAACTAAGGTCTTTTCCCATTGCATATATTACAAGCAGATGTTTTGACTCTAGATGAGATTCAAAGACGTGAAAATAGTCCATACAAGTATATTTTACTTGCAATCAGCGTTTTTCGACGTTATGCATATGTCATTTCATTGCATTCAAAGATAGACGGTAAAGTTTATAGATCCCTTGAATTTATCTTTGAACAAGATTCTTATATAAAAAAGTCAAACAGGTCGTGAAAGTGAATTTGTTAAACCATATGTAAAAAGGTTTTAATTAAATATACTACAATACTCTATCATATTCATAGTCATACAAAGGAGACATTGGCTGAAAGTTTGATAAGAACATTTCGACTTTTAAAATCGACATATTGTACACGGAAAAATGCTGTTGATTTTATTCAGGATTTAGATAAAATCAAGTTGATTTATAATCAACGTTCTCATCGATCCTTGTCCAATCATATACCTCTTCAAGTTCATAACAGTAGCAATACGCTTGACATTTTTAAGCAATATTCTAATGAAAAGGTTGTGAAGAAGAAATTTGATGTTGATGAGACTGTTCAAATTGATCGAACAAGTTTATCATAGGCAGCGCAATCAAGCTGCCTAAATAAAGGGCGATGTTGGCAAAATGAATTATTTATTGGGGTTAGAACAACGCACTTCGTATCGAAGGAGTTGTCATAAAAACTTCGAAAATGGTTCATTCGATTGGAAATTGGAGTGGCTAGTGCCCTTTTAAATTGTCAAAAGTGATTGGAAGGCAACTAACACCCCTTCAACACCCACCATTTCCCCTAAAACATCCAATCAAAATTTTGAGATAGCTATTTTGTTCAGCGTAGTCAATTTTAAGGTAGAAATTATCTTCTCGAGGAGGACCCCCCCCACAGTCCTCAGGCTCATTCGATTGGAAATTGAAATGGCTAGTGCTGTTTTTAATAGTTGAAAGTGATTGGAAGGCAACTAAGACCCCTTCCACGCCTACCATTTATCCAAACACATCCAATCAAAATTTTGAGATAACCATTTTGTTCAACGTAGTTGAAAGTTCTGAAAATTATGTATTTGATGAAAACCCCCTCAGAGCCCTCAGGGCAAGGGTTATGAGTTATACCCCAGTGGCATAAAATGTTTTTATTGAAAGCTTTGTCATAGAAACTTGAAAAAGGGCGCATTCGATTGGAAAACCAAAGGGCTAGTGCTCATTTTCATAGTCGAAACTGATTGGAGGGTAGCTAATCCCCCTCTCACGCCCACTTTTTCCCCAAACAACATACAATCAAAATTTTTAGACAGTCATTTTGTTCAACAATGTTGAAAGTCTTGGAAAATTAGGTCTTTAAGGTATGAACCCCCCAACCCCCCAGAGCCATCAGGGCAATGGTTGTAAGTTATACCCTGGGGGAATATAAGGTTTTTTTTTTAGAAAATGTCCTCGTAGAAACTTCAAAACCGGCTCATTCTATTGGAAATTGAAATGGCTAGTGTACTTTTGAATAACCGAAAGTAATTGGAGGACAACTAACCCCCGTCTCACGCCCATCATTTTCCCAAACACGAACAAGCAAAATTTTGAAATAGCGATTTTTTTTACGTAGTTGAAAGTTCTGGAGAGTATGTCTTTGAGGATGAACACCCCCTACGACCTTCAGGGTTAGGGTTATAAGTTATGCCCTGGGGACATGTAAGGTTCTTATAGAAAGCGATGTCATAAATCTTCAAAAAGGGCTCCTTCGATTGAAAATTGATAGGGCTACTGCCCTTTTTGATTTTCGAAAGTGAATGGAGAGCAATTAACTCCCCTCCTACACCCACCATTTCCCAGAACACATTCAATTAAAACGTAGCCATTTTGTTCAACATAGTTGAAAAATCTGGAAAATATGATTTTGAGGATGACAAATCCCCCAAACCCCTCAGGGCAAGGGTTGAGATAGCCATTTTGGTCAACATAGATGAAAGTCCTGGAAATTAGGTATTTGAGAATGACAATTCCCCCGAAGCCCTCAGGACTAAGATTGTAAGCTACGCCCTGGGGGCATATAAGGTTTCTTATAGAAAATGTTTTCGTAGAAACTTCGGAAAATGATCATTCAGTTGGAAATTGAAAAGGCTAATGGCCTTTTTAATAGGCTAGTCAAAACTGATTGGAGGGCAAATAAACTCCCTCTCACGCCCACCATTTCCCCAAACAAATCCAATGAAAATTTTGAGATAGCCAATATAAGGTTGTAAGTTGTGCCCTGGGGGCATATAATGTCATATAGAAAGTGTTACCATAAAAACTTCAAAAAGGGCTCTTTCGATTTGAAATTGCGAGGGTTATTGTCTTTTTAATAGTCCAAAGTAATCAGAGAGAGAATCGCCCCCCCCCCTCAATGCCCATCCTTTACCCGTTAATTTCCGATCAACAATTTGATATGGCCATTTTGTTCAACGTAGTTGAAAGGTCTGGAAATTATGTCTTTGGGGATGAGAACCCTCCCCCTATAGCCCTCAGTACAAGGGTCGTAAGTTACGCACTTGAGACATATAACGTTCTTATAGAAATTTTTACCGTAGTAGCTTAAAAAGGGCTTTTGATTCAAAATGGAGAGGACTAGTTCCTTTTTCATTAGTCGAAAGTGAACAGAGGGCAGAGGTCTTCGTCCACGCCTATCATTTCCACAGAAAATTCAATCAAAACTTTTATATGTGTATGCATTTTGTTAAGCCTGTCAGAAAGTTATGGAAATTATGTTTTTTAGGATAACAAATCCCCCCCACCCTCAGGGCAAGGGTTTTGAGTTGTGCCCTGGGGACAGATTGGATTTTTCTAGAAAGTGTGTTATATAAACTTCAAAGGGGGCTTATTGGACTGGTAATCAGACGCTTTAATGCTCTTATTAAAAGTCAAAGTGATCAGAGGGCAGTTACCCTCTCACCCCTACACACACGTCGTATTGTCCAGAAAGTAAAGGGTTCTAAACCCTATCATAGGCAGCGCACTAGCGCTTCCTAAGTTAAGAACGATGTGGGCACAATGTGTTTTTTTTCTTTATTCAGGCACTTCGTATTGAAGGAGTTGTTGTAGAAACTTTGAAAAGGGCTCATTCGCTTGAAAATTCCATCATTCCCCCATACACATCCAATAAAAATTTTGAGATAGCCATTTTGTTCAGCGTAGTTGATTTCCAGATAGAAAATTTGTTTTTGAGGAGGACACTCCCCCGCAGCCCTCGGGGCAAGGGTTTTAAGTTATGCCCTGAGGGTATATAAGAAAGATGTTGGTACAATGTACTATGAACTATTTTTTCCTTTAGAGCAGGGCACTTCATATGGAAGGGGTCAACGTAGAAACTTCAAAAGGGGCTCATTCGATTGGAAATTGAGAGTTCTAGTGCCCTTTTTAATAGTCGAAAGTTATTGGAGGGCTAACACCAACCACCCTCCCCCCCCTGCGCACATCAACCCCCCAAACACATTCAATCAACAACTTTCAGATAGCCATTTTGTTCAGCGTAGTTGATTTACACATAGAAAATATGTTTTTGAGGAGGACACTCCCTCAAAACCCTCAGGGCAAGGGTTTTAAATTATGCCCTGGGGCCATATAAGGTTTTTATAGAAGATGTTGTCGTAGAAACTTCAAAACAGGCTTATTCGATTGGAAATTGGAAGGGCTAGTACCCTTTTTAATAGTCAAAAGTAATTTGAGGGTAACAAGCCCCCCCCACGCCCATCATTCTCCTAAACACATCCAATCAAAATTTGAGAGAGCCATTTTGTTCGGCGTAGTTGATTTCCAGATAGAAGATATATTTTTGAAGAGAACACTCCCACACAACCCTCAGGGCAAGGGTTTTAAGTTATGGCCTGGGGGCATATAAGGTTATTATAGAAGGCCTTGCCGTAGAAGCTTCAAAAAAGCCTCATTCAATTGGAAATTCAAAGGGCTAGTTCCCTTTTTAATACTCGAAAGTTATAGGAGGGCAACTAGCCCTCCCTCACGCCCATCATTTCCCAAACCACATCCAATAAAAATTTTGAGATAGCCATTTTGTTCAGCGTTGTTGATTTCCAGACAGAAAATATGTTTTTGAGGAGGACACTCCCCCATAACCCTCGGGGCAAGGATTTTAAGTTATGATCTAAGGTTTTATAAGAACGATGTTGGCACAATGTGCTATCTATTATTTTTTCCTTTCGAGCTGGGCACTTCGTATTGAAGGGGTTTCTGTAGAAACTTCAAAAGGGGCTCATTCGATTGGAAATTGAGAGTTCTAGTGCCACTTTTTTTTAGTCGAAAATGATTGGAGGGAAACTGGCCCCCCCACGACGATCATTCCCCCAAACATATCCAATAAAAATTTTGAAATAGCCATTTTGTTCATCGCAGTTGGTTTCCAGATAGAAATATGTTATTGAGGAGGACACTCCCCCACAACCCTCAGGGCATATAAGGTTTTTATCGAAGGCGTTGTCGTAAAAACTTCAAAAAAGGCTCATTCGATTGGAAGTTCGAAGGGCTAGTACCCTTTTAAATAGTCTAAAGTGATTGGAAGGCAACTAGCCCCCCTCCCACGCCTATCATTCCCCCAAACACATTCGATCAAAATTTGAGATAGCCATTTTGTTCAGCAGATTTTATTTCCAGATAGAAAATAGGTTTTTGAGGAGGACACTCCCCCAAAACCCTCAGGGCAAGGGTTTTAAGTTAAATCTAAATGAAACCAATAAAAAAGAAACACTTAATTTATTATTGGAGAAAAACGCCGTCTGTTCAGTATCACTTTTATCACAGACTTCTCACGGATCTTAGACCATTCTTTGACAGGATTCCTAATTCCAAATTTTTCAAGACGGGAATTTCGGTGCCGCTTGGGAATAAACAATAGAAACTTTGCGTATCTAAAATAGCACTTATCAATTTTGTCTATGTCACTTTCGGTAAGTAGATGAGCCACACCGGAAAGGTAAATAACGTGAGGTTGGCAAACTAAGCGATACACATAAGCAAGTGACTTCCTGGAGTATCGCCCCCGATTTGGAACAACAGTACCGTAATCACGTTTAATGGCGGTGGTTGTGTGCTACACAATGGATTTCCTGGTTTTGTGGAGTGATTCGAAAATCATTAACCCGAGATATCTCAACTCTGACACAGCAGTCACTTTCGGTAAGTAGATGAGCCACACCGGAAAGGTAAATAACGTGAAGTTGGGAAACTAAGCGATACACATAAGCAAGTGACTTCCTGGAGTATCGCCCCCGATTTGGAACAACAGTACCGTAATCACGTTTAATGGCGGTGGTTGTGTGCTACACAATGGATTTCCTGGTTTTGTAGAGTGATTCGAAAATCATTAACCCGAGATATCTCAACTCTGACACAGCAGGGACTGAATGATTTACAAGGGAAACACTATCGCTCTTAGCCATATTGAAAGCTAGAACCTCGCACTTTTCAATATTAATAGAAAGTCTGATTGACTGAAATTCGTTTTACAGTCTTTTTAAGTTGTCTTGCAAGTCTTTCTTTGATCTGCTGAGAAGAAGAACGTCATCGGCGTAGGCTATATAGGATAAGTCGGTACCGTGAAGTAGAAGAGATGAAGAGATATGGTTCAGCATCTGAGAAATTGTATGTTTAAATATGACAGGACTAAGAACACTGTCTTGGCTCAAGCCTCTTTTGACTTTAATTGGTTCTGAAACTGTGTCTCTTTATTTGGCAGATACTGTTGAATTTACTTCCTAAAATTTTATAGTTTTGACAATACTAACAGTTACGCTGCTGTGCAATAGAGCGTCAAGACATTGCATGTGATTAATACTATCAAACGCTTTCGATAAATCAACGGTGCATACACAAAGAGGTGCCTTTTTACTCTCTGAATCCAGTAGCACGTTTGCTAATAATCTATGTGCCTCTGGGCACTCAACCCCTTTTTGGAATCCAAGTTGGTTATCTCTAAAATGTCCGGTACTAGCTCAGGAAAAATAGCATATTCAAATATTTTACCCAAAAGGTACGATACACAGATAGATCTGTAAGATTTACAGTCATTGGTATTTCTCTCTTTTTCGCCATTCCTTTTAGGAAACTGTCGGGTACAATGCCCCTAGTGACAAACATTTGGAAAAGCAGTTGGAGATGAGAATAAAAGCTATCAGGTAAGTTTTTAAAGTGCATTATTGAAAGGCCGTCAGCGTCTATCCCGTTCTTACCTTTAGACAGAGCTTTTCTTATGGCGGTTTTAACCTGTTTCAGGGATATAGCGACAACACAATCCTGTCCTGAAAACGTCCAAGCCAGCTATTAACATTCTCCTCATAATATTTGCTTGTGGTAAGATTTCCAATCCCGTAAACTGACGTTTAATAAGAATTCAAATCATCCTTAGTTAGAGAAGAACTAGGTGAACTTCCTTCAGTTCAGATTATGTTTTGCCATGATGTCTTATTTCCGGTGAAATGTTGTCCGATAATAAGGTATTTTTTCAGCTCAGCTTTATATTTCCGTTTCAACTCTAAAACATTCCCATATACGGGTCTTCCACAAGCAATCCAAAGACTCTTTCTTGGCATGAACAATCTGATAGTAGTAAGTGTTAAGATCAATCATGGCAGATGCTATAGGAAGACTGGAGCATAGCAAGTGGAATGGCACTTTGATGCAAGAAAGAATTGAGGAGACAGTGGTCATATACAAATCAGCATCGCATTTATTCCAATTCTTCTTCTGCACCCACCTTCTTGTCTCTTGAATATTAATCTTTCGTGATGGCTGTAGAAGAAAAGATAGTCCAAAATGATCGATAATTGGATCATCTGTGTATACTGTGACGGGGAGACAGGGAATGGATCTACACGACCGAACATGGTCAATATTGGATGTATGTCCACTAGAATGGATATAGGTAAAATCCAAAGACTTCGGCCAGATTTGAAAGGAAGCGGGTAAGCTATTTATAAAAATATCTGAGTACATATTGTCTTTTTCGGGGTTGCAGTTGAAGTCAACGGCCATAAACCATTTTCTCCCACTATGCTCAAGAGATTGCAGATGTCACCGAAGGGCATCAGATGCTTTAGAAAACTTTGTCAGCGAAATAGAATTATTACAATTAGTAGGCATATATACATTTATTAACTCAGTACCCATAGCAAAAACAGACATGAAGTTATTGTTTTTAATTGACAACTTAGCTGATAATTCTTTCCTTGTATATGTTGCAAGGCCTCCAGACTGACACCCAGCCGTCAATTTAGCAGGCTGTATGAACAGGTCGTGTGATTTGGATCTATTTAAGAAATTCAAATTCGATCCAGAGAGCAAATGTTCCTGAATGAATATCACATCGTATAGTTGAAGGAGATCCTCCAGAGTCTTTTCTTTATTGTAGCATCCATTAATATTCAGGCTTAGAGCTTTTATAGAACTATTCATGAGTAACTTTTATTTTTCAAAATTTCTTTTAGTTTCTAACATTTTAGGCTGAAATAGACATGTGGTTAATTGCATGAGACACATTTGGGTTCTGCATTACATGGCGAGTCCTTGCTACTGGGTTGAGGTCCGGAACATATAGCACATCTGGGACTACTTCTACAGCTTTCAATAAGGTGGTCGAAACTTTGGCACCTAAAGCCCCTTCGTGGGGCTTCCTTGTACTTAACCACTCGGAAAAAATCATATCCCAATTTAATTCCGCAAGAGATTGCCAAGTTCAATGACTGCCTATTCTTGAAAGTCAATTTGACAGTTTCGGTTTGGCCAAAGCGCGAGGCTTCCTCTATGAGGTCCGGGTTGTGTACTGCTAGTAAACTTGCACTAATGTCAGTAGAAAGACCTCGTATAACGCAAAATTGTTTTCTTCTCTAAGTTTACATTTGATATTATTTGGGCTACCGTTCGGTAATTTTGTAGAAAGAGCTATAGGGCCTCCTTGCAAAAAGCTTTAGCTTTAACAATGTCAATAAATTTGTCTTGTAATTTGTTATTTCTTAACTGTTTGACCCCTTGTATCCCATCTTCGGACTGCAGTTGACTAAATGCCTGCTGTCTGGACAAAGGGTCCGTGCAAGGAGCATATTCTATGATTACAGAGCAGGTTGGGGTTTCTCTCGTTTTAGGTATAGCAGTGGCTGTTGATGGAAAAGCTGCCAGGTTGACACCTGTAGTGTACTGTTTCATCACCGACATTGAGCTTTTGAGATCCCGAATTTCTCCTAGTGAAATAGAGAAATTTTTTTCAGGAATCTGTGGGACACCCGAAAGGTGGGAGATTACAAAAATTGGAAGCTGAATGTTTTTCCTGTCACGATCGGCTAGAATTTCCAACAATTCTGAAATTGCTGAATCCTTTGTTCGGCTTTTTGTAGTTTGAGGTACTCGTGCAGGAAAGGCTAATTCAAGGAGTGCCATTTTTGCTTCGCATAATGCAGCTAGCTCGAAAAATTTTAGTGTCATTTTCGACAGCAAAGCTAAATCCAACATTCTATTTGACTGGAGGAAGTTCAAAATAGGGTTAAAGTGTAGAGTCATTAGAAAAAAAGATATACGACAGATGGCATCAAAACACCAGACAAGGGTATATTCGACTACCGATATCTGCTATGGAACAGTTAACAAAACCTGCGGGAAGTGCTGGTACTCAAATCACCTTTCCCTAGCAGTTTAAGGATCAATGTCCGGCCGGTAGCGATACGGCTCTTGTTTTTGTTCCTGCTCTCTTCTGCACAGGCTGTCACTGAATTAGCAAAAAATTAAGGAAATTTGGCTAATATTTTTTTTTATAAAATGCGAATTAAAAAATAGGCGAAGACACGGAGATGTCGTACCTGTTGTTGCTACCGTATTATTAAATTCAAACAAAGATATCGATAATTAGTCCATAACAATAAGGTCACTTTAGATTTTAATCCGTAACAGAGTATTGTGAAACTTCTGTAATCACTCAAGGTCACTGAATATATTAAAGTTCGAGGCACTGAATTAATGCAGGTTTTATAATTCAATAAATCCAAAAAGATGCTATCACTCTGTTGACTAAACGAAGACTAATAAATATCAGCAAATGTATATTAAACTGACAATGAACATTTTTTTCAGTAAATTCATTTTGATTTTTTTCAGTAAAGTACAAGTTATATTCTGGCTTTTTGAAAGCATAGAGTTTAGAACCCTACTCAGATTAATTTCTACTCGTCTTAAGTTTGATTTATTTCAATTTCTGTTTGTTTTGGGTTTCATTTATTTATTGATTATGATTTGTGATAGTTTTATGCTTGGTAGATCATTTGAATCTATTTTTGTTCATTTTTGGTTAAATTGAGTTCTTTAATTTTTTTTTGAAAAGCTTGTTTTGTGGATTTTTTTTATTAATTTTTGAAAATGGAGATTACTTTTGGTCTACTAAAATTTTTAAAGCGTCTAAAGTCTTAGATATTAAACCTATAACGTGTCGTCTACGGGATATGAAAGATGACAAGATTGTTGGTGGTTTTAACGGTTATGAATTATAAAAAGTTAAAACAACTGGAATGTATAAAATTGAAGAAATATTAAATACTAGAACTCATAAGGGTAAGAGACAGTTGCTTGTTCTTTGGCTAGGATGCGAGTCTGGTTTTGATTCTTGGATTGCCACTGAAGACATTCACAATGTCTAATTATCACAATCTCTAATTATGTGACATTCATGTTCATTTTCTCTGACCCACTCTATGATGAATTGAATGAAACAAGCAATTTTATGACGAAACTCTCCCCCGCCTCAAATTCGAAGGAAGATATGAAGTTGCTCTTGTTGATTGCTTTTTTTAAAAAATGCATATAATATCCTGAGAAAGGATCGTACATATGAGATTAAAGTAAGACCCTTTGACATTTTTGACGAGGGTTTGGCGGCAAATTTTGACTCCGTTGATTACCCCTTTGCTACTATACCCCACAGTGAATACAATATTATGCATGAGCTGTGTCGAGTTATCGACAAAAAAATTGCGAGTCAAAAAAGGGTGACTTCATATTACACTATTCAACAGAACAGAGGAGAATCTACATTACCAATCTATTTGAGAATGAAAGGATGTTCATCAATGAGGATATATGAGAGGTTGTTGGTTTTAAAGATCGTATTATTAAAGAAAAAATTTCAGTGGCAAGTATTATGTTATCTATGCAGACTACGAACCCAGCTTCTCATTAGACAACTGTATATCTCTTTACGTATTTATTGTCGAGATATCGAGAGTCAGTAATGCCAATGTCCCCCCTCTACGTATTCTTGAAAGAAAAAAACTCATGAGCACATTCACCAATAAAATACAAAGCACTTTCAATATATTCCAGTCAACACTTTAGTATTTGGATCAATATTAGTAAACATTAGGAAATGAATTATGGTGATCCTCTGGAAATAACAAAAGGTTTTGCTGTGACTACATGCCATTTTTGACCCATTCAGTGAGATGGCTAATAAAAAAAATAATTTTGTTTGTCCTGATATTTATTCTTATGCTGCTACTCTTGCATAACGACAGTTGGGTGATGGAATGGACTGTTATAGGCGGTCGTTCGTCCGTGTTCGATTACAGTGTCGACAATTGGTTTGCTAAGTTGTTTCGCTTTGTACTATCCCTGGCAAAAAAAATATATTGCACCGAATGGCGCAGATTTTGCGTCCTCTACACTACATTATTGGGGCTCTTGGAAAGATTTTAAGGAAAGTGTTTCTCAAAATCTCAGGTCCAGTGCGCAATCCCTCAGAGCGCAATTGAAATAACATGAAAACAGAAAATTTTTAAAAAAGGTGAGAAACACCTCATCACTCATTAGTCTCAACTCAGGCCGGAAGCGTAAAGCATCGCTCTTGTCCAAGAAGAAAAAAAAGTAAAAATAGTTAGATTGAAAAGGGCTTTTTTTCCCTAGAAATGGCATATTTACCACATACAGAATCTCATCCTTCAGTCAAGTCACCTCTAAATCTTTTCAATACAGAATATGTTGATGTGGGTTTAAAACATGGTTTTTATGAACAATTTTATCCCCAACGACCCCTTTCTGGAAATGTACATTTTCAAATTTATTCCAGTGAAGATTATTTCATAGATTTGACTTCCATATTTATAGATTTGCATGTCATTGTCAAAAAATCTAACAATGGAAAACCAAGTGCAGCTGAGGGGCTACCTTATAAAAATTTTGTACTGCACAATTTGTTTAGACAAATAAGTTGCTACATAAATGGAGCATTTGTGAGCACAAGCAAGAATCTTTCAAATTATGCAAGTTACCATTTTCATGACTCCAATGTCCTATAAGCTTTTGAGAGGTATTGCTATTGGATATGAATAGAGAAATGACATTGACGCTCGCAATATACTTAGATATGTGCAAACTTAAGATTTACACTTTGTTGGGAAAATAAATTACGAGATATTTAATATACCTCAATGGTTGCCTCCCAGTGTTAAGATTGTTAAAGGGCTACAACTCGCCCCGTCCAATTTTATTTTGCGAAAAGTAGTTTGCACTGCACCCAATGTAACAGTGTCTCTCATCTCTTCAATATTCCCTTCATAAATTGTTTAAGACAACAATTTATGAGTTTTGTTGCTTTGACAGTTGAAAAATTAATAGCTAGTGGAAATAATGTCAAACTGCTCGTTCCTCATACTATCGCGAGTCAACGACATAATGCTAGGGATACACATATCTACACTGATTCGTCATTTATAAATCGTGATATTTTTTCAAAATTTGCTTTGGGTTTTGTAAAAAGTGCTAGTGCCGTTGGATCATTTACAAATTCTCCAAACAAATTTGAACTGTTTGAACTTTCAACCCTTGAATGTAAGGTAAATGGAATTCCACTCTACAATTTATCCTTTGATATATCCTACAGGACCTTATATGAATTGACAATGCAATCCCTAGATCAAGATTCACAAGCATTTGAAATTCTTTTAACTCCAAAAATGTTTCAATAACTAATAGTATCATTGTTTTGGATTTTCCGGTACTCAGGATATGACTATTGTCCAAACGGGTACAGTACGTTTAAAGTATACATTTGCCGAACCATTGGAAGAGAGTGTAGCATTAATCTTGCTAAATACATTTGAAACATATTGGGAAGTTACCCTTGATGGTAACTTCTCAAATAGTCAATATATTCAATTTGGATAATTACATGACCAAATACAAGTCCTGTTGCATACCCTCGGATTTCCTCAACCATATTAAAAGCGTTAATAATACCCTATCATTGTTAATAATAGCCCATCAACTGTAAAGACGAGGCATTGGTTGTGCATCTTTCAAACACCGAGAAATATTACATTTTTTGATCCTCTTGGCCTACTGTATGCGTTCTAGACACCTCACATTAAAAAACTTCCTTGAGTAAAGTGGAAAATCTATTATTCAAAATTGAAAGCGAGTACAAAATTTATAAACAAAAAGCTGTGGTTTTCATGCATTATTATATTTTATTTTCCGATGTCGAGGATATATTTACCGTGTCCTAGCATTTATGGTGACGATTCTCGATTGAAGATTTTCTAGTTGAAAATATTCTTTCCTATCGGTATACTAAACTTGAGAGTTTAAAATTTGATAATGTGGAAGATGGTTGG
>JAQQPU010006592.1:7964-19967 GCA_029168905.1 Artemia sp. Kazakhstan ARC1039 | reverse complement strand
CAGCGTAGTTGATTTCCAGATAGAAAATACGTTTTTGAGGAGGACACTCCCCCACTACCCTCAGGGCAAGGGTTTTAAGTTATGCCCTGGGGGCATATAAGGTTTTTATAGAAGGCTCATTCGATTAGAAATTGAAATGGCTTGTGCCCTTTTTAATAGTCGAAAGTAATTGGAAAGCAACTAACACCCCTTCCACGCCCATCATTTCCCAAAACACATCCAATCAAAATTTTTAGATAGCCATTTTGTTTAACGTAGTTAAAAGTTCAGGAAATTAGGTCTTTGAGGATGACAACCACCCTCACAACTGTTAGAGTAAGGGTTGTAATTTATGCCCTGGGGGCATATAAGGTGTTTATAGGAAGTGTTGTCGTAGAAACTAACAAAGGGTTCATTCGATTGGAAATCGAAAGGCCTAGTGCCGTTTTTAATAGTCGAAAGTTACTGACAGTTTTGACATTTTCATAGTAAAGATCGATGTAGGTATAATTTATTATTTTTTTTGTTGTTGTTGTTGTTGTTTAGACCAGGGCACTTAGTATCGAAGGAGTAGTCGTAGGAACTTCGAAAAGGGCTCATTCGATTGAAAATAGAAAGGGCTTATGCCCTTTTTAATAGTCGGAAGTGATTGGAGGGAAACTAATCCCACTCCCACGCCCACCCTCCCATTTAACTTTATGTTTAAAAACTAAATGCTGCCATAGATTAAATCAAAATGCACTATGTTAATGCTAATTTCCAATAAGGCATCTCAACAGTATCCCCAGAACGACTGAGGGTATTATGTTCAAACTTTCGAGGCTGCTTCTGCTCTTAAAATTTAACCAAATGAGAATAGCGCAAGTGTATCCAAGCTATCAAAGAAAGTAAATAAATTTTTTTGCGAATGGTATCAAGTTTTCCATTTCAGGTCAACTAGAGGAGGTATAAAACTAAATTAAACACTACTATATGTATCCAGATTTTTAAGAGGGTGTATGTTGTTAAAAATTGTTGAAAATTTTTCTCCAGCATACAAATAGCAGGCCAAATTATAAATTCTTTAAAGAACGAAAAGATTTAAAGTAGTATTTTCTTTTTCTCTGAAAAGACTATGTAAATATAAAACGAACAGAATTTAATTAAAAAAACTTTTTCCACAAAATAAGTTTTTCAGAGAAAAGTAAAGAACTCCATTAAACAAAAAATCAGCAAAAATTAAATCAAATAATCTACCAAGCGTGAAACTATCACAAATCAGCATCGATAAACAAATGAAACCCAAAACGAACAGAAATTACAATAAATACCGTGTCAAACTCAAAATCAATCAATCAATCAATCAATTTATTAATACTAAAAAAACAAATAAAAACATAAGGTTTTTGCACGCCCAAGAAGCTCAGCTTGTAAAGGGCCAACAAAACAAAATAAGACACTATTATAAAGCACATAAAAAAACATACATATACAAAAAAAAAATGGATCAAGAGACATTTATGAAAGTAGGGGATTTAGAAGGAAACTTAACGAAGAAAAAAGATAAAAAATTAGGATTGAAAAAAAAAATCAGGAAAATATATTAAATGAAGAAAAAGATGCATATAAATTTGGATGGAATTCAAAAAAAAAGAAAAAAGGGGGAAAAATTACTATACTGGAAAGACCCGGTGAGAAACTGCCCTTGCAGAAAGAGATAGAGGGATATCAGGAGGGATGGAGTTCCATAGTAAAATTGATTGATAAACAGGAGACCTCTGATCTGCTGTTGATGGTCCTTTAGGTAAAATGAATCTGCGATAAGAGCTACGTAAAAAAGAAGAGTATCTACCTGAGCCTGACAGAAAGAAAACCTGCTGCAGAGACGGTGGAAGTGTACCTAGAAAAGCAGAATGCGCTAAATAAAGGTAACTTTTACCCACAATACGATCCATTGGAGCTATTCCGGTATCATTATAAAGATCAGAGGAAGGGTAAAAACGAGGTAGAAGAAAAGTAGCCTTCACTGCCCTTTTTTGGGCTCTTTGAAGTGAGCAGAGAAGAGATATATTAGTACTACCCCAGATAGAACAGCAATAAGAAAGGTAAGGAAAAATAAAAGCATAATAAAGAGAAAGCATAACATCTGGGTGAAGAAATGAGTTAACCCTGTATAACATTGAAGATTGGCGGAGGACAAGGGAACGGGTATGAGTTATATGGGGTTTAAAAGAAAGAAAACAGTCGAGATACACACCAAGAAATTTCACTATAGTAGCTTGCGATATAATATCATTCCCATAAGTAAGGATGGTTGGCACCCTTGTGTCTCTCATACGATAAGGGGTCCTGAAGTGTACAAGGGAACTTTTTTGGCTGTTAAGAGTCATACCATTTGACCAGTATCATTTTTTACTTTATCAAGAAGACCTAGAGCTAGGGAAGTGGCAGATTACAGGTCCACTGCAGCAATGAAAAAGTTACTGTCGTCAGCAAAAAGAATAGGGTGCACAAGGGGATGAAGACCATCAACAATATCATTACTATAAATTAAAAACAAAAATGGCCCAAGCCCAGAGCCCTGTGGGACACCTTTCAAAATAGCCAAGGAAGAGGAAGAAGTGCCATTAACCGCAACATACTGAGATCTCCCTGAGAGGTAAGACCTAAACCATTCAATTGGGACTCCATGCACTCCAAATGACGATAATTTAGACAAAAGAACAGAGCGAACGACCATATCAAATGCCTTTGAAAAGTCAAGAAATAGACCCAAAACACACAGTCCCTTCTCAAGATTAACACGCACAAACTCTGTTGCATCTTAAAGTACATGCAAGGTAGAAAAACTGGGACGAAAGCCATACTGATGGTTAAATATGAGAGAATTTCCGGCAGTCGTATTAGTACTAAATACAAATGAAGAGAGTCTACAGTACACTACTTTTTCAACAACCTTAGAGATTACAGGAAGGAGAGAAATAGGTCTATAGTTTGAAATTAGAGATGAATCACCTTTTTTAAACAAAGGTACAATATTAGCAACTTTAAATAAATGAGGAAAAACACCAGAAGAAAGAGAGAGGTTAGTTATGTGTGAGATGAGGTTAGAAACAAACTGACCGATTTTTACTAGAACATTACAGCTCAAACCAAAACCATCAACTGAACGGCCACTTGAAAGCTGAGAAATAATGTTAGAAATTTCGGTACCACTGCATGGGAAAAGGAAAAATGACTTTTTTGCTAAGGGAAAACTACTTACTCTGCTGTCGGGTGGAATAGGAACTGAAGGAAGTGTGGTGAAATACTAATTGAAGGCATTTGCTGAAGAATTTTTGTCCACTAAAGATCCATCAGCTTTCCTGTAGCGGCAAGGGGGGACTGTTTGAGTTTCTTGCGGGAAAGAACTTCATTAACTACAGTCCAAACCTTTCGCAAATTCTCCTTACACTCATCAATTCGACGCGAAAAATACAGCTTTTTGGATGCACGTACTGAAGAAGTAAGCACATTTTTATAAAGTTTATACTTCAAAAGATAATCCTGTGTCTTACTTTTACATGCAGCCTTGAACAGAGACGCCTTCATATGTGTAGCATTGATCAGACCTCTTGACATCTACGGACATTTGGGTATGGAGTTCCTTGGCCTCTTTCTAAGAGGAAAATGCTTATCCAACACAGCTCCCATACGACGCAAAAATAAATTCGTTGCACAATCAACATCATTAGCTTCAAGAACACTAGACCAATCATTGCTCTGAAGACTGTGTATTAAATTAGAAATTTCTTTATCTGTGAAAGTTATAAAAGAAGACTCACTCCGCTCATCCACAGCAATCTCAGTTTAAGCACAAAAAGTGATACATAAATAGGGAAGTGATCAGAAAGATCAGTGAAAACAAGACCAGAAGTAAACTTCAAATTAGAAGAATGAGAAATGAAAATATTATCTATTAAAGCGGCAGAATTTCTAGTAGGGTCAACGCGAGAAGGAAAAAATTGAAGGAAGTAGACCAGAAGAAGAAAGCACATCAAAGAGATGGTCACATTCATCACTTGATCCAATATTTAACATATTACAATTAAAATCTTCCAAAACACAAATACGTTTTTTATAGAAAGACCCCACACAAGAAAGTTGATCAAGCAAATTGCAGAACAGATGTGTTGGAAAAGAAGGGGGCTTATAAAACAAACAAACAGTATCACATGCAAACTGGCTTTTCAGATCAATGACAAGAGAATAAACTGTCTTACTATTTGACACTGCTAATGTAAACAAGGATTCAAGGTCAGGCCTTCTTCTAAACTCAATATCAGACTTTATAAATAAAGAAATACGCCCTGAGCACTTCGTTACCATTCTTGGGATATGGACAGCAACATAACCATGCATATCATAGACTGTAAAATTTTCACCATCAGATAACCATGTTTCTGTTAAACCTATTACATCAAAAGGGCAAGAATTATCAGACCACAAATACGATTTCAGACTATCCCACTTATCTCTTATCCCACGCACATTAAAACAAAATACATTGAAGCTACTATTTAAAAACAGTGAGGGAATAATTTTATCACAATATTCAATGTTAGTGTGATAATTGCAGCTAGGATTAACCATAGATTCAAGGAGAGGGTCAAGTGTGTTATTCTCTTGTTTACCAGCCCTACTTGGTTGATCAAATATAACTGAATTAAGAATAGAAGAATTCAAAAGAAAAGAGAAATCATCCATAATTATCACACATAATAAATACACACATAGAAATATCAGTGGGATGGCAAAAATTTTCCAAAATATTGGACCAAAGTATAATGTGACACCAGTTACTATTACATGAGCTGCAGGTGTGCTGGACTTACAAACAAATAATAGAAATTAGGCTACATGAAGGTGAGAAGATCACAAACAAGCATAAAGAGATATCAGTAGGATGGCTCATTTTATTCAAAGTATTGGCCCAATTTATAATGTGGGACCAGTATAAATTATGTAAGCTCTGTGACATGAAAAAAATATAATAGTAGTCAGCCTACCTGAAAGTGATAGGATCAGAAACAAATATAAAAAAAATATCAATGGAATGAAACATATTATTCCAAATATTAGCCCAAAGTATAATGTGGGTAGTAGAAAATTATGAGAGCTACATATATACTGACATGACAAAATATGAAAGAATTCAGGGTACACAAGGGTGATAGGATCACAAACAAACATAAAGAAATATCAATGAGATGGCATATATTATTCAAAATATTGGTCCAAAGTATAATATGGGACCAGTCAAAATTATGTGAGTTGCATGTGTCCTGACATGAGAAAAATATGATAGAATTCAGGCTACAGGAAGGCAACAGGATCACTAACCTAGATAAGGAAATAATAGTGTTATAACACATATTCATCAAAATATTGGCCAAAAGTATAAGTGGAACCAGTCAAGATTTTATGAGCTGCAATTATGCTGAAATGACAAAAATGTGAAAGAAATCAGCCTGCATAAAGGTGATAGGATCACAAACAAACATAAAAAAAATAACAGTTGGATAGCATATATAATTCATAATATTTGCCCAAAATTTAATATGGGACCAGTGAAAATTATATGAGCCGCAAGTGTGCTGACATGACAAAAAAAATTATAGAAGCCAAGCTATATGATGGTGAAAGGATCATAAACAAACATAAAGAAAAATCAGTGGGAAGGCACATATTATTACAAGTATTGCCACAAACTATAATGTGTGACCAGTTGACATTATGGGCGTTACAAGTATATTGACACGACAAGAATATAATGTAAATCAGACAACATGAAGGTGACAGAATCACAAACAAACATAAAGAAATATTAGTGGGAAGGGACATATCCTCCAAACTATTGGCCCAAAGTGTAATATGGTATCAGTCAAAATTATGTGAAGACAGTAAAGAATAATAGAGGAATATCTGAAGAACATCAAGTAAATTCCTACAGAAACAATTCAATATATTTTAAAGAAAAAAATCTAAATCCATCACTTTAATTTTCTGCATTTGCAATAAATCAATTTCATTCTGATCATTAAACTTAACCACTCTTTCAGATTGGGTTTTATGCAGGATATCACCATTACTGGACCAAACATTATGTAAGCCAAGCTTTGACTTGGCATATGAAAGAAGTTGTAAGCGTGGTTTTGAAAGTGTCTCAGAAAATAGAATCCCAGATCCTTTCAAATCCTTCTTTTGTCTGAGAAGCAGTTGACGAACTCGTAAGTTGCAAAATTCTACAACTATGGGTCTGGGTTTTGCAGATGGTTTGCCAATTCTTTTGGCTGATACAACATCAGACTGAATAATTGGTGTGCCAGGAAATTTCCCAGCACATAGTGACAAGAATCGACTTTCAGTGTTTTCAATGAAGGCATTTTCTTTCAATCCAAAGATAATAATTTGGTTGCTCAAAGCCTGCTGTTCAAAACGGTCATTTAATCTTGCCAGGTTGGACTGGATAGGCTGGAAAGAGGTTTTAAGGTCCTTCATTGATGACTCTAAAGTAGACAAAGAAGATTCAACAGAAAATATGCGTCTGTTGTAGCTTCCAAGGGTTTTATCCACTAGATTACTAATATCTAGAATGAGGCCAGCATACACCTCCTGCTTTATTGCATCCAGCTTATCTGAAGAGATAGTAACATTATGTTGCATGGATGTCTGTTCCCCTTTCATTTTAACCACTGCCTCATCTACCTGGGAAGAGATCTTAGCCAATATAAGGTCATCAAGTAACCCTTTCACTGAAGATTTAAGGTTGTCAGGTTGTAGTGAATCTGCTAGCATTTTTATGTTTGATTTTTATGCTATTTATGCGGTTAATGAGCATGAGTAGTTGCTCTGAAACAGATTCTGATCCAGAAAATTGGATTGACCTGTCGGACCTTAGTTCACGAGGTGGCTTGAGTTGACTTTTCATTTCTTATCTGAAGTAAACAACAAAACAGGAACAGAAAAAGCAGTGGTATAAGATAGTTTGGGTATGAGGCAGGATATTGTCCACAATCTAGTAACAAATTTCAAATAGCAAAGAAGGGGATTGTGAAATTTGAAGAATACAAATCGACCAGTCAAACTCAAAACGAGCAGAAATTAACATAAGTTGGGCTCAAAATCCCTATGCCTTCCCAAGGCCAGAACATAATTTGCACTTTACTGAAAAAATACAAATGAATGTGCATTGTCAGTTTAATATACATTTACTGATATTTAGTAATAAAAATCTTAATATTATTTCATTTTTTAAAGTTATAAAAGTAAAAACACTTATATTTTTTCAGTAAAGTGCAAATTGGGAAGGCATAGGGGGTTTTGAGCCCAACTTATGTTAATTTCTGCTCGTTTTGAGTTTGACTCGGTTATTTATTGTAATTTCTGCTCGTTTTGGGTTTCATTTATTTATCGATGCTGTTTTGTGGTAGTTTCACGATTGGTACATTATTTGATTTTATTTTTGTAATTTTTTGTTTAATGACGCTCTTTACTTCTCTTTGAAAAACTTTTTTTGTGGAAAAAGTTTTTTTTAATTAATCTCTTATAAATGAACTGAAATCACGCTTAGGGTTATATGCAGTTATGTCAGGATAAGCATCTCCCATTGATCGCATTTATTATAGTGACAACTGGAGTAGAGGAAACCTCTATTGTGAGAAATTGAGACAGGAATTACAGTCTTTTATTTGAACTGCGTATTCTTTGTGCAATTTACATGGATTGCATAATCTACACTTTTCATTATAGTCATCAACAAAAGTACAATTCTCACAGCATCACGAGCTGCTCAATGTATGCAAACATAATGGATATATGTAAAACATTTTTAAATGTCGACTGTCTCACTTCAAAAAAAAAACTGGGAAAAATAAATGTCTTCTAGGAGGAGGAGGAGGAGGAGTGACGTCAAAAACTTGTTTAAGCAAGATTTTTCGATTAATTTCGATTCATTTCGATTTTTCGATTATGTGAACTTAGAAGATGGCTGTCTAGGTAGTGGTTAAAAGCAAAATCATAATATCATTTTGTTTTGTTTCAATTAATATGTCTATAAATTGAGTAAATATATCTGGGCTACGACGTAAAAGTTTCCTGCTATAATCCAAAGACGGTGAATCATTTTTAATTATGTCGTTGAGTATTTTTTGAGAAACTATTTTCCTTTGAAGAAATAACTCTAGAAAACACCATCTAGAATCAAAAATTTTTCTAATTTTACTAGATTCCGTAAGATGTCGCTAGTAAAAAACTAACAATGGATCTCGCTAGTAAAAAACTCACTACTTTTTTATATATTGATTCAGATTTTTGTCTTCAATATATTTCACTAAAGCATTTAATCCGTCTTGTAACCTTTGTATGTGCATTATATTCGCTTTTGCTGCAAAGCAAGACCGTTCTTTTGACTTGAATTTGCTTAATGATACAATATATCGTGCAAACATCTCGTCCCATTCTAGGCCACCCTTGTAATTTCTAATGCAGCATTAGGCACTCTAGGTTTCATTTCGCCATTATTAATGCCTTCATTATCCAATAGAGTAAAAGCATCCTCTACTAAAGATTATTATCCTTGGTTTTGACACACTAAACTCTTTTTCAATACTGAAGCAAAGTCACCCTCACCTGTAAATATTGGACTATGACCAATTCTTTATAACCGGGACTTCCTCTCTTGACTAATGGACTCTAATATGTCCTAACACATAGCAACCAAGAAAAACCTGATTTGGGCGGGGTCTTATCGGTTTTTTAAAGAACAATCTTAGAAATCCTGGGGTAAAGAAGTCTTGAAGATTTTTAAAGACTCTCTATTATGTAATATCTATGGTAATGCTGGACTAAGGAAGCCCCTGAAGGTTTTCCCCAGATCCTTAGCTTTCTTAAGCATAACAACCATAGAACATAGAACATTTCCTATCACGTAACAGACGCCTGCATCTTTTAGAAAAATTCCCTGTGACGTAGCATGCACATGCATCTCTTGGAGAGTAATAACAACTGCATCTTGAAGGAATCACCATTCAACTTAAAGGGAAAAAGGAGTAGTTGGTTTGTTCTTTTTATAGTACCTATAGGGATACTACTTAAGGTGCAGGTTCTTTTTCACAGTTAAAAAAAAAGTTTGGAAGAATAGGAAGATAAGTCTGCAAACCAAGATTAGAATAATGGAAGCTCTATTGATGACATTGGTCAAATATGGCTCTGAAGCATAGGCGCTCCGAAAAGCAGATGCAGGTTTCCTATATCTTTTCCAAAGAAATTGCCGACGGATTATTCTGGGTACCTGTACCTGTCTGTAAGGGTATCTGGCAAGGCTTCATTACTTAGCCTCGTCTATACAACAACAGCATTGTTGTCCCACAAGAGTCTGCTAGGACATGTTGCATATATCTCGGTCTAGATGTGTCGCTCATCAATTACGCTGATGACATACTTAACGCAGGTAGGACTTTTTCTAGGGTTGAGGATATCTACCGTGTATTAAGTGATGAATATGCTAAGATTGGGTTAGCTTTTAACACAGCAAAAAGGGAGGTAGTTGTTTTTCGTCAAAACGCGAAAGATTCGGCCCCAATTAGCGTGCTCCTAGGTGACACTACGATCAGCTCAAATCCTTCTCTTGCTTAACTTGGACTACCGATCGCTTCCGATCTGAAGTCTACTCATGAAGCATTGGTTGAATATTTTTCTGAAAAGGCAAGAAAAGCATACGGAGTACTTTTACCTTGTAACCTCTTTATAATCGTCGTATACTCTGACACCTTTATTCTGTGTTTGTTATACCACATGTTTTATCACTTTTGCCGTTTTGGTCTCTTTTCACTGAAACTGATAAGCTTTTAATCCGCCCAGTGTACTACAAGTACGCAAAATATCTCCTAAGCGTTCCGCCGTGGGAGAGAAACATTAGAATTTCCCAAAAATATAAAATTGTTGACCCGAGTAATGCAATCACTAAGCGCATATTCTGGTTTCAGCGTTCGCTCAATCCTCGTCGTGACCAACATCGGGCTATTATAGGTTAGTCTGAATACTTGTTAAGCATCGTTGTAAATAGAATCATGAAGTGTTTGTTTGTTTCTTTTTGCCGTTTTTTGTGTTTTTTTGTGTATGTGGGTTTTTCCTTTTTTCATACTTCGTCGTATAACTAATGTTATTTATAATGGGAAATAAAAACCATTCATTCATTCATTCATACTAAGTAATAGCAAACGCCAAATAACTGACCACTTTATCAGCACAAATAGAATAACAAAAAACAGCCCGTAATACTATAGAATTTTGAACATAGTTGAAAGTTACCCAGAGCCTGCTTGTATCACATATAGTACCACAGTACCACAATATCATAGCATCACAATATTAGTTTCACAATAGAGCCCAGATACCCAATAGTATTACAATATTCCCTCGTGATATTCTACTACTACCACTACTAACGATTCACTTCACCACCAAGCCACCTGAGGCCAACACAGCTCCGCACGCCCCTCTTCCATCCCAATCTATTCAAAGCCTCCCTTTTTACATTCTCCCAGGAAGTTCCCATTTCCTTTAAATATTTCCTTATGAAGTCCTCCCACCCCAGACGAGGACGACCAGCTTTCAATTTAACCATAGACGGTTGCCCGAAAAGGACAATCTTCGGCAATCTTTCATCCTTCATCCGCACAACATGCCCTAGCCACCTCTACCTTTCTTTCATTATAGCCCTGGAAAGCGGTATTGAATCCCATTTTTCGTGCAGCCTACTGTTTGAAATACGGTCTGTCAGCCGGATACCAAAAGCAATCCGTAAGCAATTTCTCTGGAAAACATTTAGCAAAGCTTCATCCGCTTTTCAACACGCTTTTATACATACGCTCACACATCTGGCAAAAAAAATATTCTTCTTGTTTTCTAATATCAATATAACATTATTTTTTTCTAATATATTTTTTCCTTCTCTAAAAGGCAAAGAATGAGCCCTTAATTAAACAGCCCAAAATAGAGCCACCCTACGCTCATTAAACGCTCATAAAAAACAATAGATTCTCTTTAAATCTCTTTCCCTCACAATATATTGTCAAAAATACTGTTGCTTCCTTTTGCTTTTCCTTCAATTTCTGACAAATGGGAACTTGAATTAGTTTTGGATGTAAGATAAAATGAGATAGATATTCAAAAAAAACTATTCACTGTAGATAAAATATAAGTCACTGTACATAACAGTGTGCTATAGCATGTTATGGAGGGGAAATGTATCTATTAAGTTCCTTTGGGAGGTCAATTTGCTTTTGAAAATCAATTTGCTAATTTAATGGACTTTGAAATCAACGAATCAATAGAAAATCAATTATCGAATTAAGCAATTTTTTTGGCCAAAGTAATTTTAATTTATCTTACCTTGATTTTTCTGATTTGAAATAATTTCTTTCGGCATGTGTCTAACAGTGACTTGGGCAATACAACACTTGATTAGATACTTATATGCATTGAAATTTTTTTTAAAGAATAAAAATGTATCTTATTTGTAAAAAGGACTATTTCCAGGGTTGATGCCTCCAGGGTAGACACAAATTTCCAGAGCATGTGAGCAACGGTTTTAAGTTATGTCCCCGGGGCATATACGGTTCTTATGGAAGGGGTGATCTTAAAAACTTTGGAGGAGGCTCTTTGATTGGAAATTGAAAGCTCTAGTTCCCTTTGTAAGCGTCAAAAGTGAACAAAGGGCAATTATCCCCCCACACCCTTTTCCTCAATGGTATCCCATCGAAATTTTGAAGCCGCGAATTTTTCAAAATAGATCAAAGCTCATATGACAATGCCTACGGGGTCAACACAAGACCCCAGATCCTGAATGCAAGGGTTGTAAGTTATGTCCCGGGGGTTTAAAAGCTTTTTTCGGAAGGAGTGACTGCAAGTTATGTCCCGGGTGCATATAAGGTTATTATTGAAATATAAATTTCTAATGCCCTTTTTAAGAATCAAAAGTGAATGGAGGGGAAACCCCCCCCC
>JAQQPU010006591.1:19443-35748 GCA_029168905.1 Artemia sp. Kazakhstan ARC1039 | reverse complement strand
TAAGAAAATGTGACTTGGTAACATTCAAGGCCAAGTAATTCGCCTCAAACCATGAAACTACTCTCTCAAATATTGCCACCAGATTAGACCTGACATCACATTCCGTCCTCCCTAGAGTCCCAAAAGTGCTGTCGTCAGCAAAAGCAACGAGGCAATCTTCATTAGAAGTAGCATTGGGACACGAAGGAACATCCGGATGACACAGATTGCAGCATACCAGAGGACTGGTGTTCTTGACTGCTGAAATCAGATCATTGACATAAATCAGAAATAAAACGGGGCCAAGAACAGATCCCTGGGGGACACCATAGTAATTTCTTAGACCACACAATTTGACTAATAGTAAGATGAACGTGTATGTATGGACGAATAACGGGTAAAACTTTTAATTAAGACAGAAAAAGTGAGAACGTTTAGTTAATAGTTTGAATTGTTGTTTATATATCTGCATCTTTTCATTTTATTTAGTTGAAACCCCGTTTCTGTGGTCTCGACCTTTATCTTGTTTAAACAAAGTCGGGGTAAATTTAAAATTTTGAAGCTCAACAGCGTAGCTACTTGGAAGAACCGTGAAATAAAGAAAACTATTAACTGTTGCTATTTTAACATATAATTAAAGTAGAGAATTATAATTGATTTTAGCCTAGTTTCGTTCAATCATTTTTTTTAGGTCGTGAAGGCGTATGATCATGAAGAAGGATGTCATGTTGCAATAAAAATAATAAAAAATAAGAAGCCCTTCCTTAGTCAAGCGCAAATTGAAGTCAAACTTCTTGAAATGATGAACAAGGCAGATTTAGAAAATAAATATTACATAGGTAATTTTTTGCTATTTTCCTTGAAATAAAGATTGCCATCGGTACTAGATCAATTCACATCGCTTCTTCAATATTAGCAGCGTTTTCAGGCTCAGTGGGTTCGAACACGGGTTGTTCTCGTCTAGTTTCAAGATTCTAGTTTTTCGTCTAGTTTCAGCGGGTTCGAAGTTTCAACCCCGTGTTTTCCTCGAGAACCCGCTTTGTGAAAACGCTTGATGCACTAGACGAGAACAACCCGTGTTCGAACCCACTGAGCCGTGAACAACCCGTGTTCGAACCCACTGAGCCGTGAACAACCCGTGTTCGAACCCACTGAGCCGTGAACAACCTGTCTTCGAACACGGGTTGTTCTCGTCTAGTGCATCAAGCGTTTTCACGAAGCGGGTTCTTGAGGAAAACACGGGGTTGAAACTTCGAACCCGCTGAAACTAGACAAAAAACTAGAAACTTGAACCTAGACCAGAACAACCCAATTTCGAACCCGCTGAGCCTGAAAACGCGGTTACTATGTCTTGGTTAATACAGGGTTGCGACCCGGTGAAAAAAACACTAGATTTTAGTAATTTTTGGTTGATCTTTTGATTTTCTTCAATAATCTAGTGATGTGTGTGCTGATTTAGTGATTTTTTTCTTTAGACAATATAAAAAATCACTAGGGGTGGCAACCCTGTAATGGTGTATTTTGAAACTTACCGAAAATGTGCAGTCTGGTGGGTATTTATCCAAGGACGGGATTTGCAGGGCCTTCGTGCTCCTCAAAGTTTTAGCTCTAAAATATATTTTGTTGATTATTCAGGCGAAATTGCCCCGGTACATATTTCTTTGTGCATTTCTCTACAGTGACTACTTTTTTTCTGTTAATCCTCTGTTTTATTTTAACTCGTCTTTTCTTCTGAGCTGTGAATCTGTGAATTTTCTAATTAGAAAACACAGCTGTTTCACTCAGCCGTGCATACTATTACCTGCATACAGAGGAAGTGTGGCATTTTATGTACATAGGAAGAAATATGTAAGGGATCCATGTACGTAAAAGGAGTGGGCTTTTGTAGAAGAGGGTGGTGGCAGCTCAAGTTTACTTACTTTTGTTGCATAATCATAAATGGACGGTTCGTCTTGCCCTTAAAGAAACGAAACGTAAATACAATTAAACTTCCATACAACTATCAATATTCTGTTGCTGCTATTTTACTATTACTTCAATAATTAACAAAATAATTTTTTTTTACGAGTAAAGTGCGACTAAAAATTGGAACAGAAATAAGAAATACCAGGTACCAGAGAAGACATGGCACCTACTGGAGAAACTCATTGAGAATAAAAGAATAAACATTTTCCAACTTAAAAGCTGGAAAACCAATGGCGAGTAATGATCTGGCAAAACTTTTTCACTTTCAGCTTTTTGTTCCAACAGAGAATTCCCCGCTTGTGAAGAACTATATCACTGACATTTCATACTTCATTATTTATAAATAATTTATGTCAATCTTGTGTTACAGGTTTGCGTGATAGAAAATACTAACTTTTTGTGCCGATTCAGTACTGGATTCTTAGCTTGTAAATTCTTCGGCTTATCTGTCTATCATCTAAGTAAATATGTGATAGTATTCAATTAAGTAAAAGATGGACTTCTCCTTTAACTTTGTAGCAACTTTTTGTAAGTGAGTAAAATTTGCCTTGGCCCTGAGTCGAAACGAAGTTTCCACCTATTGGCGGCTGATGAAAAAGATGATCGAGAGACTGAACCCACAGATGTTTGCACGAGGAATACTGCACTTAGACAATTATGTCCGGAATATCGCACTAAGGAAGATTGAACCAATGGAAGGCTCCCCTGGAATACTATGAAGATTGATAATTTTTATAGCTTGAGGGCCCATGTGGGGCGTTATGATCTACGACTCTACCACTCTTTCTGCATAGCTTGACAGATTATTAATTTTCACAATTTTCTGTTTATGTAAATTTCTGCGGGTGTACTGCTCCTGAGTGCAACCTCCTGATGCTGCGATTCTCCTAGAACAAAAAAGAAAAAAAAATTGACGCTATTCGTTTGGAACACGCCCAATATCAAAGATCTTATAGTTCTTTCGACCTTTTAAATTTTGCAACAGATCTTTATTTTCCAATAACAGCGTTTGCTTCGGAGAAGGGGAGAAATGAAGTGACGCTCACCAACAATGTAGAATTAATAAGATAATAATAACTTCTAATTTAACAGCAATTTTTGCGATTGAGCTGTTTTTTCGAAAGTACTCAGTCTGGGTTTTGATAGAAGGTAAATTTGGCTCTGAATACCCAGACCTCACTCACCTGCCTCTGTTTCTAATACCGAGTTGGATCGATTTTCCAAGGTCAGGAAATTCTGTCTAGCCACGAATTTTGGCTTTGTTTGGAAAAATTAACGTCTTAGCTTATAGGATTCGCTAGCAGAAGCGCGTAAACGGTCATTTAAACCGTATCTGAGAATCGGTGATAATCCAAAACTATTTGAAAACTATTGTATGGTACTAAGGGTGGCGTTGTACTGTATGTATTTTACAGAACACGAAAGGAAAGCTCGACTGTTTATGCTCTCTTTTTCCTTTTCAGTTCGATTGAAGCGTCATTTTATGTGGCACAATCACTTATGTCTCGTATTTGAGCTACTTTCTTACAACCTGTACGACCTGCTTAGAAACACCAATTTCCGTGGCGTTTCATTAAATTTGACGCGAAAATTTGCTCAGCAGTTGTGCACCGCCCTGTTGTTCCTAGCGACTCCTGAGCTGTCAATAATACATTGTGATTTGAAGCCAGAGAATATTTTGCTATGTAACCCGAAGAGATCTGCAATTAAGATTGTCGATTTTGGAAGCTCCTGTCAGCTTGGACAAAGAGTAACTTAGTTCTATCTTTCACTCTCTTTCTCTCTCTTTCTCGTTTTAAACTAAGTTTAGGTTCTAAGTTTCTATGAATGCATCCAATATCTAATCTGACATATAAGTGTTGATTTTTGCTGCACTCTGCGTGATTGCTAGATGTCTGCAGAAATAGAGTGTAAATTAGTTAAATGATAGTAGACAATTTTCGTACTTTGAAGTATCTCTGGCCTTTAAAAATAGCCAGTAAGCTATAGGCCTATCGAAATAGCTTATTCCTTGTTTTTCTGTTATATTAAGACGATACTGGCACAATAGTAAGACGTTCAACCACCTGCAAACGCTGTTGCTTTTCAGATAAATATTGAATTTTATATGAGCACATAAAAAAGGCGGAAGATTTTTCGGGGTTAGGGTAGGGACCAAGAAGAGCAATTGCAATTTGAGTCGCAGTTTTTCTGGTGGGTAGGATCATTTGGACTAGTCTTCGTCTAGGGGGATTACAGGTATGACAGCAAGTTAGGGATATCTTAGGGTAAATTCTTTTAATCTCATAAATATTTTAGCCCATTAGATATATTCTGTGCAGTGTGACAAAACTGAATAACCTCACTGCTGTAGGCATAGCCATATCTATATTTTTTCGGGTAAGAGCTGTTCTTCCGACTTATTTATATAAATTTAAGAAAAGACTGCACAGGATATAATAGATATAAATGCGATCGATGTAATTTGCCTTAAGAATGTAAAATGCCTTAAAACAAGGGCTTTCAACCTTTTGATTGCTCGACACCCTTAATTGTTTGTCCCTCTGGTCCCACTTCACTGCTTTGTTAAAATGAACATCACAAATCCTCATACCGTTTCCCTTCAAGGCCAAATATGACATTCATGACAAAATAGGTATTTAGAGGTTGAATACTTTACCCCAGGATTTAATATCAGAATCTCCACATAATATGCGTACCCCCTAATCCCTGTTAAACCCCCTTCCTATTAATGATTTTAAATAAATGAGACTAGAACAATGCCAGAATAAAAATCTGGGACTGACTTTAATATAGGTGAAGTTTCAAAGCTTTTTGGTTGGATTGCCAACTTTTTTTTCAATGGGACAATTCCATTTGGTTTTTCCATGATTCATCTATAGAGACCGGTTGCTTCCGGTCCCACAAAATTCACCATCTTATATTAGACGAGAAATAATGCTGACAGTTGTACACTTGTTTTTCCTGGAAACCATAAAAAAGAGGAGATTCTTTCCGTCAAATTCTTTGGAAATCTTGAGCTTGCTCCAGGAATTGGACACTTTGGTATGAGAATCCATCTTTTCCCCCATTTGAACACCGAAAGGTATATTTCACATATTACCTATTGATATTTGTTGCCAGACTGGTACAAAGGAATATATACCAGGGGGAGTGGAAAATCCGAAAAAAAAGATACATTGAGGCCAATTGTGAGAAATAAAAGCCAAATCGTGGGGAGAATCGTAAGGATCTTCATATTTCGGGAGGGGGCACAGGCCCGAATGCCCGACCCTCTGTACGTACCTGCTTGTATATACAATACAACTGTCCAATTTAGTGCCAGAGACTGCAAATAATGCACGAAATTTTTGAGTGTTGCATTAAAAAAAATGTATTCCCTTGTGCTGGGGGAAAGGGGTTTAAGATCCTGATTAGGAGGAAAGTGAATCAATTGGAGCTCAGCCACTAATCTCATCCCAAAAATCGTTTGTACACACGAATAGGTATCCGGTGGGGTCCTTCATTCTTTTTTTCTTGGATATTTTCTAAACTAGTGTTGTACAAAATATTTTAAGTTTATTGCTTGTCATTCAGATATTTATAAAGTTTTAATGAAAGATTTCTTATGAAAGTTCCCATTTTCTGCTTTCACTATGCTTTTTTCTTAAGTTTTTTTTTCTAAGTCACATAGCTGTTATTTCTCTTTCATCATAATACTAAAGGTTTAGGCTTGATATCAACAAAAATACAGGTTGTAGTGAAATATTCCATTTAACTTCTTTATTGAAATATCCCTGACCTCTACATTCAAACCAAATCATGTGCATCCCTCATTCCATAAATTTAAAGTTGCTCCCGAAGCCCTATACCCTCTCTTGTGTTAGTGCCAGCGTTCCCTCTTGGATGAATATATTTTTTTAGTTTTAAAAACATTCCTTACTATACGTGGTAGTAAATGAGATATGGTGTGAAGAGGTATTTGGGAGATATGGATGAGAATGTGGGTCGTGTGAAGAGTGAATGTAAATAATTGAATGAGTTACAAAAAGAAGTGCATGGAGAAAAGAGAGGCTTGATAAAAGATAGCTGGCGAGTATAGCGGGGGATGAGTGTTTAGTAAGTGTTGAAGGGTCTGGATGGTATCTCAGGCTAGCGATGGGGAATAAAAATAGATTTTGTAATTTTGATAATGTTCTTGTTGATGCCATGGGATTTACATATAATTAAATTTCTCAGTTTTGTATTGCCATGGGCCTAGGGCTTTTACATCAATCAAAGTTATTGTTATTGCAGTCACAGATTAATTTCTTTTCTAAGAAATGTTGATGTGTTATCAGACGCTTATTGACCGTGTTTATTTACTTTAAAAGTCATTTGTCTTTTCATTTCTCTTTCTTCAAGAAAATAAGCCTTTTTGTTGTGTAACATATTTGAGATGCGCATATACATGATCAAAGACACTGACTTGTCAGGCAAAGAGGGGACGAACCGATACTCTTCCTTGAAAATCAAAGACATAAAATTTTATAACTTTCGGAGTAAATAAAGCACTCCTGGCAAATAGGCATCTTTAGAACTGGCAACAACATGTCCTTGTAATAGACAAAATTAGTGTACATGAAACAGGCTATAAACTTTGAGGAGCCTATTTATATGCTTGTATTCTGATCACTCTTTATTTTCTTACAGATATATCAGTACATTCAGTCGAGGTTTTACCGATCACCAGAAGTCCTATTGGGGATACCATACGATTTGGCCATTGATATGTGGTCACTAGGTTGTATACTTGTCGAAATGCACACCGGTGAACCGCTTTTCTCGGGGACCAATGAGGTATGAAAGGATCTTAGATTCTTTTAGTGGCTTGTTCATTTATTGATACGTTAGGAAATGTTAACTTCTTGACATTTTGTTAATGTTCGTTACGGATTGGCTAATTTTTTACTGCTTGAGGTAATATCTCTGTTTAGCCGAATTGATCTCAATAAAACTAGGATTCTCCATTTTTGCGCTTGGAGTAAATAAAAAAAAGTTTATTTTTCTACCTTGGCAAATACCTATTTGGTGGGTGGGGGCTGTAGCAAGTATATTATTTGATGTTCACTGAAATAATTTTAAATTTTATAGAGACTATCCTCTATATACAGCAGCTTCATTAGCAGTCTTCTACGAGTCTGTCTCATCTGTATGTCTTTGAAAATTTGTTCATACCCCAAGATATCGTTTTAATCTCTACCAGATATCCAACTCAAGATGGCTGTTGTGACCAGGTTGAAACGTTCTAAAGGTAGTAAGCTGATGCCTGTATGGCGTTTTATCATTGCAGAGAGCACATCTGCTTAACTAAATCGTCTTCTTACTTCTTCACTCGATATTCTCAATTAAAAGCTATTGATGGGGAGGATATGGATCAAAGACTTATGGAGCTTCACAGCTTCAAGGAACTCTGATTAAAGAACTGTTAATGAGCACATGCTGCACCGAAGTAATAAATTTTGACTCGCTACAGTGGGTGTAAACTGTTGTTATTGGTAATTTAATTTTTTTAGTTTGGAAAGGGATATTGAAGTAAAAAAAAGAAAGAAAAACAGCAAAACAATTTGCTGATTAGGATAATCCGATATTTCTCAGAAGTTTTCGGACTTCTTCTGAATTTATTGCTGAGTTATGCAACACTCTGGGCTTTAGAAAAACTCGTGCTAGAAAACCAACAGACTTCCTCAGAGATGTCATGGATTCATTTTCAGTTCTGCAACAGTCCTGTTAGTGACTATATCTCATTAAGTTGTAGAAATAGAGTTTTCAGAAGGATTTTTTAGATCTTTAGTATAGAAGTTTTAGGAAATAGTCATGATTTTTGAGTACTTTATAGCGACTTGAATCATACCTCCCGAATTGGAAAGGAAAGGATGGATTGTAATTTTTCATATGCAGACTATTGGTCCGCGTAGCACAGACACCGATCACCTGTTGCTCCACCTTTGACCGGGAGTGTTTTGCCTGGTCGCCTGAAGCTTCCTTTGTTTTCCCCCTAGATCTCTCCAAATACCCATTTGGAACTGGTTTGACTCTGGCTGAGGTTACACCGCTGAGTCACACCGCTGACTCCTTTCCCTAACCAAAAAATCAACAACGCCAGGATTCAAACACTTGCCAATCACTCGTAATATTAGAGCTCTTTTATTTTATTGATCAAGCTATTTGTTGTGGCATGATGATAAATAACCTTAATAGTATGCTTATATGAGAATGCTCACACAGAAGGAGAGTGTGACAATCACTGGTATAATTTCGCGAAAATTTAGGGGTGGGGACCAAATTTTATTCTTCAATATCAAAGGTGGGGGGGGGGGGGCAAATTGTTCTTTTTTTCCGAAAAGGCATTTTTCAGTGAAAACACCCCAAAAAAGTACTTTTCATAAATCTTGGGGGTAGGATCAGGGGAGACAGATTCTCACCGATTGACTCCACTGGTGGCAAGAATAGACTGGGTTACTAGTTAGTTTTGAACTTTGATCGGTTTTAGCTGATGCCACCTTTCCCCCTCCCCAAACCAAAATCTGAACCAGAACCCATTTGAAAATTTATTTGTTCATCATAGAATGGCAGTATGGTCTAAAAAAAAGAATATCTAATCTAAGGTGTTACGTCGAAAATACCTGTATACGCCCCTGGCTCGTGATCTTTTCTTCATCTAACTTTGGACAGAAATCCAGATAATTCCTATTTCCCTAACTTCTTTAATTTTAGACTTTTGGAACAAGTTAAGATGTTTTGCCGACGTTAAAAGACTGCTGAATTTTGCATACAATTTTTACTCGTGTTTCTAAGCGGGATTTTATTGATCCGGTTCCCAGTTAGACTAGGAACTTGTCTGCAAAGGAGTAAAATATTATTTATGGGGGTGGAATATTATTCATTTCTACTTTTGTCTCTCTTAAAGGAACTACTTGTTTTTTTTTTTTTTTTGTTTTTTTTTTTATAAATAATATAATAGCAAAACGGAATAAAAAATGTGCGTTGTGTGGGAAGAAAGTAGCTAGGCTACATTAATTTTATTGAAAACTACTTTATTTTTTATTTTTTGGGGGTAATATAAGTTTGGATCAATAATGGCTCAATAATCATAAATACTTCCTTCAGCCTTTCAAAGATAAAAGTACTCAAATGCGCATGCACTTTCAGCTTTTTGAGAATCAACAGATTAAATCATAACACGGAATAAAGTATTAAGTTTTTGAAAGGCTATAGGAAAGATCTATTCTTAAACCTATGGTATCATGGGCTTTTGTCAACAGGTAGTTGGCAAAATCATGCACATGCTGATAAAAAACCATAGCCTAATATCATCAATAACTATTGTTATATTTTCCTGTGTGACAGCTAAAGAAATGACGTTGTTCTTTGAACTTTTTACCTGAGATTATGATATTTGTGTGCTCTCTTTCGATATTGCAACAACCTTAGAGCCTGGCATAAAGGTTTATTCTGAAAACTTCCAACTCCATGGAATTGATGGCTGTCTAGGTTACTTTGTGCCCTCGGGGGTTTAAAAAAAAAACAAAAAACAATTTTACCCTCCGTGCAGTTCTCGATGAGTTAACTTCCAGTGAATTTCTATTAAAGGCTAGGGTTTCTCAGTGCAGTTGTCCTTCGACCCATACCCTTTCTGGTATATATCAACGACATTGGGGACAATCGGACGAACCTTCTACGCAGTTTTGCTAAGGATACTATGGTCCATGCAGCTGTCCACAAACATGGCGACCTTGTACACTATTCCCTATCCCTACAGCAGATCTCCTGGAGATAGAAAAGTAATCTAATGCCTGGCTTGCCAGTTTCAGTGTATGCAATACTAAATAGCTGCTGATCACCTATTGATCACAGGTCTTGTTTCGACATCCCGACTTGAGCAAGCTGTCAAAAAAATTGACAAACTTTGTCTGTTGGGCATTCATGTCTCCTCGGACCTTTCTGAGGGTGTACATCTGGATCGGGTACGATCCTACTACTTGAAAAAGGTGGGTATGATTCTTTTTTTCCAAGAACTTGTGACCGTCCAGATCGACTGCTTCTCTGTATAAGTCATGCATTAGGCCTGTTGGGGAATATGGTGCCTGCTACTTCGCAGGACCTTGCTTCCAAAAGTACGCTCTTCCGCCCCTAGAAATTTCCTAGGGTTGGTGGCGCCTGAGGGAAAAATTAAATACAACGCCCCTCTACCGACTCAAATACTAGCAAAAAAAAGCCGCGAAATGAAACATCTGATCAAAATAGGCAACCCCCCAGCCGGGGTTTATTCGTAAATGGAATACCTTTTTGTAAAGAAAAAATGATTTCATTTTTTTTCTCGGCGGGGAGTAAGGTATTCCTGATGAAATCAATATAAGAAAAATGAATTTTTTTGTAAGATTTTTCCATGGAAGGTAAGATTGAATGAGAATTCGTATTTTTTAAAAGGAATTTCAGAAACGTAGAATCACTGAGTCTCTGCTGTCATGGTCTTGAGCAAGAATTTAAAAGTAGAGATATTAATAATTATATTTAGACGAATAGTCACACATTTGTATCGCTTCCGGTTTCCTCAGTTTTTTTTAGCAACCACAAAAATGTAAAAACTATTCTATTTACTCATTTTGTGGTTTTTCGCAATTATTTACCATCGCGAATTGCTTCAAATTACGAGTAGTTTCCAATCATGGCTAATTTAATCTACTAATGTTCTATTGGCTAGTAACAAATCTATTTTTTCTGCTTTGTTGGATTTCATTTACCTATATTTTTAAGCTTGTATTCTGCTTTAAAATCCCTTGGCATAGAAAGTTTTTATTGTACATTGTCGTGATTCTCTCATAAAGCTTAATAGCGTAAAATCAAAGTATTAAATCGGAAGTATATCCTTTAAAGGTAAATATTGACTAAAATTAGCCTTATAGGATTTTCAGAAACTTTCTTTTTGTCATAAGAAAGTACATGTAGGTTTATGTGTAGCTGTTTGTAATATATTAAGTTAAAGTTAACGCATTGCATTGAAAAAAAAAGGAAAAAAGACTTTGTTCTATTTTGTACATAACCATTAAATTAATGTTTATTTTTGTTTTCTAACTATTCATTATCTGTACATATTCTGTACATAACCATTTCTGTACATAAAAGGTAAAAAGGTAAAGGATGCGGCACTAGACCCTTAAGGTCCAAACCGGCGGTGCTGATCTCCGTTTCGTGGCCCTTCAGCCAGGAAGTGCAATGGGGGGCTGGGGGCCAGCCAACCTATGCTTTCGCAAACCCTTCCTGTTTTACCTTCCCCAGATTTCTCCAGTACATAACCATTAAATTAATGTTTATTTTTGTTTTCTAACTTAACCATTATCTGTATCTGCACTTACTGTTATAGGTGTGCTCAACTCCCTCAAAATTGTCTGACGACTCCGCAAAATTTTACAAAAATAGTACAATCTGAAAAAAATCTAGATGTTTTGGGCTACGGTATTTTAGTGTACTTCACACGTCCTTGAGATTTTCCTCTACTTTAAAATTCTCTTTTGTTACATTGCCATGTTGATATTTTTTGAAGAGTTATAGTAGCCATTTTTGGCAGAAACTAAAATATTTCAAAATGCAAGTAAATATTACGACTACTTCAAAGTTGGAGTAGAGAACTACTACATAGTTGCCTATAAGATAAAGGTTATTTGAGTTTAACTGTCTCGGCGATATTCCTAAATCAGTCCGATTAAATACACCATTGAATGATTGACTTCTTTATTTTCGACAATTCGCAAAAAAAGAAGGAATAAACTTACTCGCTACTAGAAGGTCAAATTGTGTGTGGACAATGGCTAAATTAATTAGCCAATTTAAATTATCAGCAATATAAAAATAAAGACAACAAAGAAAAAAACGAGACAAAAATAAAACCATGATATTCACAAGGAATCGGTCTCACCCTGCATTTTTTGATCTGTGATTTAAACGAAGAAGCTGATTCAGAGCCCCTAATGCTATCCAGGATAAAAGAACTTCACATGAAAACTGATCGAAGAAATCCATTTTGAAGAAACAAACCCTATGAAAAATTGGTATAACGCATGGGTAAGAAATGAAAGGAGTGACTGCCCAAATTCGGTAAAAAAACATTTCGGAACTGTTAAAGAATTACTGGAAAAAAGGATCGCAGACCCTGATAGCAAAAAAATCAACAAAACGGATATGAAACAATGGTTCATTTCGCAGGAAAACCTACCTCCAGCGAAAATTCTAGAGACGAGTGATCTTGACGATGAAAAACTGAAAAAATTCTCGACCTGATACACTCTTGTTTCTTACCGCCGAAGGTTAAAGAGCATGCGTTTTTCCAAGTTCACAAAATACTGCCAACTGAAGAGAGAAAACATAGGATAGACCCCACCAAGTCGACTGGAATGTGCGGAAGGTGTGGAAATCAAATTGAAACACTTGAACATTTAATTCTTCAGTGCACAAGCGTAAAAACAGAATTAGAAGAATTGAAACAACTGTTAAGTAGTGAAATACAAGAAAATGAGGAACTGGTCAACGCAGAAAAGATTGTAGAATTAAAATTATGCATGGCAACCAATCAAACGAAAAAACACGAAGATTTGACATACATTTTCACACATTTCTGCTATTATGTTTGGAAAGCGAAAATGAAAGATACGAACCCAACAGAGGTAATGAAAAAGGTAAGAGTTCAGTGGGATAGGCTAGTAAATATAAGGAAAGGCAAACAGAAAGGAAAAAAGTGAAGGTGTATAGAAGAGAGTAAAAAAAAGGAAAAAAGAGAAGGAAGGGAAAAAAAAGAAAGAAAAAAAGGAAAAGAAAGAGAAGAAGAAAAAAAAAAGAAAAAGCTGTCCAGGAAGCTATTCCAAAGGGTTAAACTTAGGTGGCAAGACAAATGGGATGCTCTCGCTGTATTTCTTTCCTCATATACTAGCATATCCGTATTCCTAGTATGATAAGGAGTGATAATCAGAATTAGTAGAAAATATGTCCACGTAATAGGCGGGCACATTCAAACGTTGATATAATAGTGTTAATAAAGGAAGATATCGTCATTCAAAGCGTTAAAATGGCAATAGCAAGTTAGTGTATCACTAAAATTACTCGTTCCCCCAAAAGATGGACTGCTTACTTCTAAATCGTCTGGATTCTTTTATAACTGTTATAGAAGTTAGTCATCATCAAAAGGTCGTAAGATAGCCAATCTTTTTCAGGTGTTGGAAACTCCTGCAAAAATTTTTCATTGAAGCACATAATTTGCCCAAAGGGCACTCCCTTGTACAACATAAGGTCGGATAATCGTGCAGTAAATAATCTATAACACAGAATTTGGGAACAGATTATAACAACGTGGAATGTCACTTGCTGCCTTAAACGAAACAATTTCACTCCTTATTTTGTTTCGAATTACAATCAACAACAAATCCCAGATGCCTTGTTTCAAAAACTTGATCAATAATTGAACCACAAAACAAATATTACTCAAACAATTTGTCAAAAACATCAGCTCGGCTAAAAATCATAGTTGTTTTTACTAAGATTAGCGCCTAGAAAGCCGAGAAGTGTGGCAAATGTATTCAGGTAGCGCAGAACATGTTTTGTGTGAGCTGTGAGATCTTCGAGGTTTGCATCTGCAATTGCTATTGTTGTTTCATCTGCAAATGTTGTAAGACTTGCTGCAGAAAGACCATATCTTTAACATATCAGCAAACATAACAAATAAAAATGGCCCAAAGATTAATTTTTACGGGACTCCCCACATCACAATTTACTTGTGATGCAGCACTTTTTTTTATGTCAAATCACAACCTGCATTAATCTTCCATGAAAGTTGGATTAAAATCACGGGAAATACGTAACTATCCCTGATACCCAAACCACTAATCCTATGCAACAAAAATTGAAAATCATCCTTATTGAAAGAATCCTAAAATCGATAGAGATTGTTAACGGGATATATCTACTTTCAAATCCATTATTGATATTTGTTAACAAATTGTTTATTGCATGACTTGCTGAGTGGCCTTCCTAAATCCAAACTAGGTATGGCATAATAAGCTCAATGACTCAAGTTGTCCATATGCATAACTTTATAAGAGAAACTGTCGACAAGAATGGCAGGATTGACATTGATCCAATCTTGCTTATTTCCACGCTTACACTGTGGTGTAATTCTTGCCTGCTTTAGAGCATCTCGAAATTGACCCTTCCCCATTGAAAGATTAATCAAAAATAAAATACACAGTAATAAATAGCATGGTACTATCAAGCCCTATCCTCAGCTTAGCTGTTTTGTCTGTCTCTTCAGTGTTATGAATTGTGTAGAGAAGCAAAAGAAAGAACAGTCTATCAATACAGGGTAAAAAAAAAATATTTTTCAAAAAGTATTTGGAGACTTTTAAACTCCATCTTTTAGCGAAACCTGTATTTGCATTCTTCTTTTTTTAGATCGATCAGATGAATAAAATCGTAGAAGTTCTCGGAATGCCCCCTAAGCAGCTGTTAGATACTGCCGCTAAAACCAGAAAATACTTTGACAAGATGCCAGATGGCTCTTATGTTCTTAGAAAGTCAAAAGACGGCAAAAAATATAAACCTCCTGGCACAAGACGATTGCACGATACAATAGGAGTGGAGACGGGAGGTCCAGGTGGAAGAAGACTTGGAGAACCTGGGCATGGAGTCCAGGACTATCTTAAATTCAAAGATCTGATATTGAGAATGCTGGACTTTGATCCGAAAACTCGTATTACTCCCTATTACGCCCTACAGCATAATTTCTTTAAAAGAACTTCTGACGAAGGAACGAATACTGGTGTAGGTAAGTTACTTTATTATTAATTTAAGGAAATATAAGCGAGTACGTACTAAAAAAAAGATGAAGGTCTTAGAAGGATAGTGGACGCGCGTGAAATATTAATTACAGTACATCTTTGGTGATTGATTAATTAATTAATGTGACTGTCAAAATTAACTAAAATAACTCAGAATTGATCTAAGTTTATTAATTTACTCCGTGCTTCTAGAGAGTAACTTTCCTCGCCAATGCAATTAAAGGAGAAATACTAAATGGAGATTTTATAGGAGAGAAATAACGCTTTGCTGTTCTGTTTCTGGACGAACAGAAAGAAGCAGAATATAACAAATTTATTGTAGGCTTTTTGTCGCAATGCCATTGGTAATTGACAATTGTCCATTAGCCGAGGGAAAATATTGGGCAGGATAACAATAAAACAAAATTTACCAACTTGGGAAAAATCAAGATAGCCTAGACTACTAGGCTAGCCTGTTGCTGAAGATACTTGTTTGAAAACAACAGAAGAATCTACTAACCAGAGAAATGCTAGCACTCATGGATTCCCTATTAATGTTTATAGTAGAAACTTCTCAACCGACTTCCATAGTATCCATTTTTGGATATTGCGCTTCAAATTCTCTGTAAAAAAAGAAAAAAAAAACTCGATTTGTTAGAGATATTTGCTTACTATGTTATCTTGGAAATAGGGTTGATAGTATATTAATAAAGTTTAATGTTAGTATATTAACATAGTATATTAATAATAATTTTAATTAATATTGTTCTTGTTTAAGAAAGAAAGACTTTATTAATCAACAAAAACATAACAAAACCTGAAGCAAAGCTTGTTTAGGTAAATTATTACCCCATTAGACCTAAACAACAATCACTCAAATAGGCCTAAATGGAAATCAAGTTGTGAAAGGTGACGACAATCACCCACCAAAAACAAAACAAGAAACGACAAAAAATCAAATAAAAAACCGTTTGGTACCTTCCATCATCAATCATGAAACCAAAGATCCAACAATTTGGTTAATTTAGTAAATAAGGAAACCAGAGAATTCATCGCTTATCTTTTTCATAAATTATAAAACAATGGTCTTTCAGCATCCTTTGGAACTCACTCTGGTTTGATTCCTGTACAATATTATGTGGCAAACTATTCCAGGCACTAGGGCAAACATGACGGACAGAAAACTTCGATCATGTAGTAACTACCCTAGGATTTCTTAACTGACTTGAACTTATATTATACTCTTGGACACTTGAAACAAGTTAAAAAGAAGACCGCTAAAGCACTTGGGCAACAAATTATTTTGGTACTTAAACATAAATAGGATATTATAAAATTTCCCCAGACCAAAAATGGTTAATATTGTAAGGTCCACATAGCTCGACCTCACTGAAGAACGTCCATCTACACCCGTCCACACTAGCCGCTTTATTTTGAAGTACTCTCTGGATGCAGATGAACTACGAACGTAGAAGAACACATAGTAATACAGTAGACTAGCTGTGTATGCACAAGAGAGAAATAAAGTGTCCTTAGAATA
>JAQQPU010006591.1:0-19141 GCA_029168905.1 Artemia sp. Kazakhstan ARC1039 | reverse complement strand
CTGTGTATGCACAAGAGAGAAATAAAGTGTCCTTAGAATATTATCCGGGAAAATATGCTTAAGTTTTCTTATCATTCCGATGTTACGAGCGATCTTGGCAGAAATGTGACGGACATGATTCTTAAAGCTGAGGCCCCCGTTCACTACAGCTTCAAGAAACTTCATTGATTTCGCACGTATGATGAGGTTTCCACTTAACTGTAACTGCTCAACCCAAGGATAATAATTAGAGCTTCTACCATATTACAAAGGAGCTTTTCTTGTGGTTTAACTTCATCTTATTGGCTCTCATCCATTTTCAATGCATAGCATACCACCTTTCAAAAAATTTAGCAGCCCCTTTTCTGTCCTAGCAGCCACTGTATAATGGGCATCATCTGCAAAGCTTGGTAAAATAGCCTTAACCGTAGAAACTTCACTAGTTGACAGACCATAGCTTACCAGGCACTTGTCCAACTCATCAATGTATGTATAAAAAGCAATACTGGGCCCATAACTGGTCCTTGGAGAGCTCCACATTTTATACTTTTGTTACTTGATTTAAAATCTCTTATTTTAACGCACTGAGCCCTTTCATTCAGAAAAGATCAATAACTGCAATGAATTACCCCAAGTACCACAATTCTCCAACTTTTTCACAAATACTTCATAATCCACGCAGTCGGAGGAGGCTTTCTTGATATATAAGAATACTGACGCAACTTTAAAATCACAGTCTCTAAAGCATCATTAGCAAACGATGTTAAAAATAGAATAGCTTGCTCGGTCGACAACGCTTTCCTGAAGCCAAATTGAGTAGAACGAAAAAATGATCTTGATTAAAGGAACTTCATAATTCTCAATTATATTAATTATATTGAGCGTAATTAGCGTAATTAAGTAAAAGGATAACAAACTATAATTGATTATATATTGGGTAAGAAGCAGATATTTGAGGGTAGCAGCCTCCTTCATATTCAGCTAAATTTCTCTTCATTTTAAGCTTTAACGTTTCTCCTTCAAATAACCTTTACCGTTTCTGTTTTTTTTTAATGCCTAGTTTCAACCCCTTTAAGAAAGAAAAACTCAAATAAGGCTACGTAAATAAAATTCCAATATATCAACTAGTAGTACAACAACAAGTAGTAAAACTCATTGGGCTTACTACCCCTCTGATGGGAGAAATGGAGAGATTATTTAAACCTGTGAACTAACGATCAAGATAAAAGATAAGGTAGGAGAAAAAAAAATACAGAAAACAAGTATTTCTTTCCAGCCAATTTTAACATTAAAAATATATAGCAAATGGTCAATTTAAAGATTTATTGTTAATCAATATGCTTCTTGTGACAAACACTTTCGTCTAATTTTATAACTAAATAAAAAAAAAAAAGTTGATTTCTGAAAATTAGACCTGTAGCACAGATTTTACCGCTGAAAAACAAAACAAACAAGAGTTAGAAGTTTCAAACAGTTTATGGTAACGAACTGTAAGTAAGAAGCGACCCGGCTCAATAGTAACCGAAACTCTAAAAAACGGAGTTTTGATACCAATAGATACATCAAAAGAATCAGATTTTTATGCTGATATCAAATATATAAGTTTCATTTAATCTTACCCATTAAAAGTTACGCGCCTGAGAAAATTTGTTTTATTTACGAAAAAAGGGGAAAAATCCCCCAAAAGTCATAGAACTTTAATGAAAATCACACCATCAGATTCAGCGTATCACAGAACCCTACTGTAGAAGTTTCAAGCTCCTATCTGGAGCCCCAGGGATTATCGTATCGATCCAGTAGTTGTAGAATATCGTAAGAGGGGCCTGGGATTCCCCAGGGGTGATCGTATCGACCTAGTAGTCCTATAATATCGTTAGAGAGCTCATTTTAACGGAAATTAAAAGTTCTAGTGGCCTTTTTAAGTGATCAAAAAAATTGGAGGGCAACTTGGCCCTCTCCCACGCTTTTTTTTCTTCCGAAGTCACCCAATCAAAATTTTGAGATGGCCATTTTGTTCAGCATAGTCGAAAAGCTAATAAATATGTCTTTGAGGATAACTTAATGCCCCACAGTTCCCGGGGGAAGGGTTGCTATGGACTTTGCCCATTGTTTACATATAGTATTGGTTAATGGTAAGTATACCGACGATTTCAGGAAGGATTTTTTTTATGGTGGGGGGGTCTTAGAAGGGTGCTACGGGGGTGCATCTTTCCATGGAGGATGTTTCCTTGGGGGAAGGGACATTTCTATAAAGGGGACGCCGGATTTCCCAGAATTATTTAAAAAACGATCAGAAATTAAATAAAAAACAAGTTTTTTCAACTGAAAGTAAGGAGCAATATTAAAACTTAAAACGAACAAAAATTATTACATATATGAGGAGGTTCGCCCCTAGTCAATGCCTCTCTCTTTACGCTAAAGTTTTCTTTAGTACTTTCAAAAGAGCTATGTTTTCTAATTAACCGACCTTTGTGATTCTGGGGTTTGTGATTCGAACAAAATTCGAACTTTAGCGTAAAATTGAGGTATTGACTAGGGGGGCGAACTCCTTAATATACGTAGTTAAAAAAATACGAATATAGAAGTTCGTTACGTAAGTTAATTCGTAAGTTACGTCAGAACAAAATTTCGAGAAAGCCATTTAGCCAAAAAAACGTAAAATTGATATGCAATTTTTATTTTAATTAATCATGTACGGTGAGCCAAAATCAAAGCTGCATTAATTCACAAACGTTCAGAAATTAAATAAAAAAGTTTTTTTTAACTGAAAATAAGCAGCGACATTAAAACTTGAAACCAACATAAATTATAAATTATTCCGTATATGAAAGTGGCGGTCACCTTCTCACCGCCTCGCTCTTTACACTAAAGTTTGACTCTGTCTCACAACTTTATTTTTTAAAACAATAAAAACTTTAGCGTAAAGAGCGAGGCGTTGAGGAGGGGACCGCCCCTTTCATATACGGGATAATTTCTGTTCGTTTTAAGTTTTAATGTCGCTCCTTACTTTCAGTTAAAAAAACTTGTTTTTTTTTTATTTAATCTCTAAAAAACGTGTCCTAGAATGATGGTTTAGACAATTTCTGACTTGTAGGTTTTTTTTCAAGTTTGCTTGCTCATGTAAACCTGAGCAAGTGTTCTCATATCCTTATGCGTAACGGTGCGAGTATCTGGCTAATCATTTCCGTTGTTGAAAACACATTTAAATACTAATATGAATCCTGTAGATGCTTAAAAAACAAGCAGCATTATGCTTTATGCTAGGATACCTTTTTGGGGTTTTTGAATATACTGAGCTTACATAAAGATCACAATTTTATGTAATTTCAAACGAAATCAATGGATTTATGTGATGTATTTTTGACATGCCAAATTCGGAAGAATAATCAAACTTGTTATAAAACAGAGGCAAATGACATTGAATTTTCCTTCATAATAGAGTTTGTAGTTAAACGCATCAGTCATTTTTTTTTGGGGGGGGGGGGGGGGGGGCTTTGGATCGACTTATCCATGTAACATTGGCGTGCAGAATAATGGAAGCTAGAATAATGTTTTTTCTGTTGGCTTCTAGAGGAATTTGCATAACTTTTAGCCCATTATAACACAAGAACTTTGAGATACGCCTTTTCTCTATTGGATTTGACAATAAGCTGGTGTTGTAATTTGAGTTCTTTGTATCGTAAAAAGTAGAAATTACGTGATAACATAATTGTTCTTAATATTGACATATGAGCTTGAATAATGTGTTTGATTTAGGTGGATCCACGAACGTTAGCCCAGCGATGGATATTCAAGGAATTCCGGGAATGCAGCCAGGACCTTCCAACGTTCCTTCTGGCACCAGCTTGACTCAAGTAACCTCTTCTGGTGGCTTGCCTGGATCTCTTTCGTCAGCCGTCTCCACTATGAATCAAAGTTATCTCCCGATCTCTCCTGCACCAGGTTGGTTTTTGAATCAATTTGTGTACTGTTGCAATGCATTTAGGCTTCGATTGAGGGAAAAGCAAAGGGAGATTGGTTGAGAGAAGTATCATTTTTTTAGAAGTAAAATTGTTTAACTTCAGCCTGGAACGAACCATTCTCTCATCCTTAGGTTGCTTTTCAATCAATCAATCCCAACCAGCAAGGATTACCAGGTATCATTGGTTGTCCCAGGCCATTGTCTGGTGGCTTCTGTAACATATTGTTCATCTAAGGCATTCATAATATTGAGCCGAAGTAATTTTATTTCTGCTTCTTTTGTTCTCGTTTCTCTTATCAGACATAGTTTATCTAAGATTGAACTTTGAGGGGCTGTTAGTGCGCACGTGTGCAAAGTGAAGTTCTATATGAAATGTTTACTAAACTAGTTTTGTTTCTGTTGAGTATCACTCTATATATACTCTATACACTACTGTATGAATGTTGGGTATTTCAAGCACAATACCCAGCACATTTTTCTTCATATGAAGAAATAGACTGTGTCGTGTCTCCCTTTAGATTCTAAGCTTTGTATTTTTGTATCAACTTGGATTTGAAAAGAAAACAGTTAATCCACAACAGTGGCTTTTAGCTACGTTTTATGTCTCCCTCTATCTTTTCTATGTGCTTTTTCGTTCTTACTGTCTACATTTTTCTGTATTTTTATCCAATGCTTAAGAAATTTTTTTTAAGGTATTGGTAGTGGATTATCAAGTCGAGCTCGATCTGATCCAGTACAGCTTCTACAATTCACTTCAGCCGCCGGGTATAATATTGCCATACCCACAGCTATGGATTGTGACCCCCAGAGACCAACTATACAACGAGTGATTGGGCATCCCCACCCCCAAGCGAGGTCACGTTACTCGCAACCAGGGCCTCTACCAATGGACCCATATATTCCTACAACCGAACCACCGATATACCATAATCAGCCGGCTTATGCGAACCTAAGTGGACTACCCCAGAGTGTTTCTTCACCCTCGTATTTTGGTAGTAGTGCTTTTAATTTCCAAGTGGGTGGTCAAAATCAGGGACAGAATAACGGTGAAGAATCACCAATGCATGGTGTTATTATACAGACAAATCCCTTGACCAGTCATGGATAGAAATAGGCGAGTTTTATGCATTTTCGGCCGATTGAAAATGCATGTTTTGGACCTCTTTGAGACGACCAGTATTGCTCAATATAGTGATTTGAAGAGAATGTGTATTGTCAACCCTGGTTTGTCTAGCATTCGTAACTTTATAATCTTTTATTTGTTTTGAATAGTTTTCAGGAGTGTAAAGGTATCTAGATTAAGTTTTGTTATACGCCGTGTCAAACAATGCGGAAATCCTAAAACTACTAAGTAACTACAGTATGTTTGTGCACCAAAAATTGGTTTCTATACTTAAAAAAAACACAAAAAAACCGGAAAATATCCTTATCATACCTAAACAGTACTGGTAATGAAAGGCCTAGATACCCGGACCTCGACTCTGCTTTCTTTTAAACCCATATCTAGGGTTCTAAGTTATTTTTAACTAGAATTAGTTCATGTTTATTAGTAATCAAAAAAGGATGTTGTTTTTTTTTATGCTAATTATAATCACCATGAAAAATAATTTATTTGGTGCTTGTTTCTTCTCTGCAGCATCTATTCAAACTTTTTCTTTTTTCTATACATATTTGCTCATCAAAATTTTCAAATTTCAGGCGCAGAAATTGAAAAAATTGCCACAACTGTGATTTTATTGCTGCTATTATTATTATCATTTAAGTAACCGTATTACTGAAAACTAGTTAGGATGAATTTACCCATAGGAAACAGTATAATATAGATTTAATATTCCTTCATAGTAGAAACTCTGCTATCAGTGGCAATTATGTTTTCATTAGAAATTGTTACTGCTCTTCTTTTATTTTTGGGGGAGGGGGATGTTCATTGTCGTCATTTTAAAGTATGAATTTTGTAAGATCGAAATCGTTATGATCAACTAAAATACCGTACCTAAAAAAAAATTTTTCCACGTGCGTTAATTCACCTGTGCAATGGACACAAAATATGAAACAAAAAATGTTTCTTACAAGGGCGTCGCGTATTGCCGGAAAGGGGGGGGGGCTCCAATACTTTCAGCCAGTCGGTAAAATAATGATTTTTTTTTAGGTAAATACGCCGATGGAAATAAATTACGCCAAAACAATGGAAGAATATCGGTCTCATTCAGAAGAAAAATATTTTAATAGTAATATCAACCAAATCAGTAAAAAAAAAAATTACCAACTAATCGGTAAATCCTTTGCACCCCTCCCCCAATTTTTGGCTAGTGACACCACTAGTTTCCAATATGAGGGATTCCCTTCTACTGATAACTTTAATGGTCTGAAAGCATATAAAAGTTTTATTTTTATATCGTGGCTTAAAAATTAGGCAAAAATGCGGGAACCCATACAAGAAGCTGTTCGTGTTGAAGTTAATTGACACTTTATTATGCTACCCTAAATAAAAGCTTGATAGTAATTGAAAAACTTCTAATAACTTATTTTATGAGTTTAGAAAAGAAAAGTGTTTCGTTTCGCGTTTTATCCTCTTTACCAACTTGAGCTGTTCGTGGCTGAGTACAGCCACAGATATTACAGGGTAATATGTAGAAAAGAAAGAAAAAGGATTTCTATTATTTTGAGCTTAATGATCTGGGAAGTACAATGATAGATATAAATCGTGATCATTTGGACTTATATAAATCACCCTTGAATATGGTGCGTATCCTCTATGTCAAGAAGAATGAAGCATTGCAGTACAATTTTCAAAATAGCTCAGTATTAAAGATAATTTATTAACTCATCTGTAATATTTCTCCTTGATTTAAATCAAATTGGGGGGAAACTGAAAAGCAGCTCATCTTCAATAATAATACACTTTTTAACTGTTGTTAATATCGCTGTTATAGTCTTCTCTTAGATTTTTGTTTTCTTACCAAGAGTAGAAAGTCTTATTGCTATAAGTAAGAATTATTTGTCTTTCCAAGGGAGTTGGTGGGTGTAAATTTTTGAAATTTTTCTTGTAAATTGCGATCAGGATTAAATATGTTTTAAATTGAACCAGAGAAATGGGTTTTGTGAAACTTGGAGCTGATTAAGTCTTCTTGAGTTTGAGTCAATTTTTGGCCTGACCCATTTTCTATTCTCTCNCTCTCTCTCTCTCTCTCTCTCTCTCTCTCTCTCTCTCTCTCTCTCTCCCCTTCTCTCTGCCTTGTTTTACTGTATCTATTAGGAAGTTACCTTCGGGAATAATTTATAAGAATTAAAAGTGTAATTTTGAAGAATATCTTCTGTCATGCCTTTACGGTTGAAATCTCTTCGAGTGGTGATACATGCTATAATAGCAGTAAGCTATTAAACCACGTAACAAAATAAAAATCTAAGTAAATATTGATATATTCACCAAAATGTAACACTTTCCTTAGTGTAATTCTTTTAATTAGAAATTAATCCAGATTTCCGGCATTTTCTCAATATCTTCATACAAATTGGGGGATTCTGAAAGTATTTTGGATGTATGATTCTCCTTTCCCCTACTCTCCCCCCCCCGCCCTATTTAACTATTTGGCCCTAGATTTGGTCCTAGACATGAGCTTAGTTTTTATTGCATTCCTATTCTTAGTGTTTTGTTTGTTGGTTTTTTAGGTGTCTCTGTCTCTTGAAGCTAACTGAAAGCGAAATGTCAATTTGAAAGCGAAAATGTTTTTAAAAATTATTATAAGTTAAAAAAAAATTGATAACCTGATGTTCTCTGTAGTAGGATTCTTGTTTATTCTCTTTTTTTCTTTGTTTATTTTAAAATAAGCTGTCTTTCACAAGTCGCCAGCTAAGTGCCCATGGTTTAACGTTGGTGCTTTTTTTGTAAATAGATAGTGATTCTAATCTTGACAGCAACAATTCAATAGGTTTTAAGTAACCAAATGTGTTTTGTCGGTAAGCGAAAAAAAAGCTGAAAATTATGTGGGCTTGTATTTCTCCTACTTGAAAATTTCGCGGCCCAATCTGTAGAAGGGTGTGGTGTAATCTGGATTTGACACACAAAAAAAAAAAAAAAATAAAAACGCTTAATACCTTTGAATTATTGCCCGTAGTTTATATATTGTACTTTCTTTTGCCTATTGCGATGTCTGCTATGTCTGATTGAAACCGAAATTCCCTTGTGCTAGAACTTTCGAAAAGAGGTTAAGCATAAATGAGAAAATTTTACTTGTTTCAAGCCAAACTTTGGTGACAAGGTAATTTTTTTTTACTGATTTAAATATAGAAGCGAAACGACCCCCCCCCCTCTAAAAAAAAATCGACTGGCAACAGTGAATTCGGCTCTCAAAGTGAATTTCAACTATCGGAACTGAGCTTTACTCTGTGCGTTCAAGAGGGACTTGCACATTTCCGTCAAACTTTTGCAAATTTCTGCAAAAGCCTTAAGAACCAACAAAAAGAGTTATATACTATATGTGAATTTTGATCTCTAGGGACTGCGAAAGTTCTCGCTCTATAAAGAACACTAAATTCGTTCTTAAGAAACTTTTTGTGGAAAGGGGGGTAAATGGGGGTATTACACTCTCAAGTTTCTGGAAAGGTTTTAAACATTCTAAAATTTAAAAAGGGGAAAATGCTTTGGTGGTTTGGCCCAAAAACCCGTTATAAGATATAAGTCTATAATCTTCTATTTTGGTTTTTTGGCTTTAGAAATCAAATAGATAATTGTATCATACTCGTTCAAGCGTCTTACAAAATATGCTCTATGAGAAAAACATACATAAGATACAATTCTTTAATCTTTGCATATTACATTATATGCTGTATAAAAAAAAAAACCTTACATAAGATATAATTCTTTAATGTTCCTTCTTCTATTTCCATTTTAGACTTTGAAAATCAAATAGAAAAGTGTATAGCTCATTAAAGTCTCTAGAGTTTGCCATATGAAAAAAGCAAACAATTAGAAGTAACAATTTTATTAAGAATAAACTAAGGTGAACTTGGAGAAATTCTCAGTTTTGTATCTAAATCCTAGGATTTACCGCACTAAGGTTGCGTAAGTCAAATAAATTTTAGTTAATACAGAAACAAAACTTTAAAAACGCATAAAAAATAAGTTTATATTCATTTTTCTGACGTTTTTTCTGAGTTGGACAAACATTTCGGGGATGGGGTTCAAATCCCCCCCCCCCCTTCCGTGAATACGGCCTTGCATAGCACCTAGCTATTTGTTTCAGCTGCATTCGAACACATTACATTCCTAGACTTCCAGTGCGGGAAACCCCGTTATTTCATCCTCAGTTATCTTAATCATAATTGGTTATTTGTTATTATTTTTCGTTTCAAGGCAACGCATACCACAAATCTGTAAGCATTTCGTTTTACTATAAATGGAGAACAGACTACATTATTAACCTCTTACGGATTATTATAAACGTCCTATTATTATTATTATTATTATTAACTATGAGCTTATATTAGTCCCTTTTTAAATAGATTATGAATATTTTAGGGGCTATTTTTTGGTTATCTGCCATTTTAGGGTGAAGGCAATAATGGAGATAATGGATTGGTGAAAGAGAACCCCCGTTATACATCTCGATCCACTTTTGAGACTTGTCAAACCTGAAATCTCTGTTCTCTGTTCTCTGTTCACAGAGAACAGACGCCTGGAGGTTGCTTAATATCCAATTATTTGGTGTCTGATATTGTAAGGTGTTTCAACTTAACCCGCCAAACTTGATACGAATTTTGACATTTGAAATCAGGGACGACATTTTTTACCAGTATCTGTTATAAAATGTCACAATTGGCCAAAATGAAGTAAATGCAGAAGCGCATATTAAGATTTTTTTCTCTGACCTCTCATCATTTTACATTAGAATTTCGCTGGATTTACTAATGTTTGGTTCTTTGCAATAAGATATGTTTGCCAAAACATGTACTTCACTTTATTTAATTTTCTCCTGCAACCCTTTGTTATATCAATTTTCGAACTATCAACTAATTGTACCATATGAACTAGCTTCTAAGATTTGCTTTTTTTCTTTCTTTATCTCATATAGATTGTGAATATTCAGTGTTTACTCAATGCTTAGCCTAAAGGGAACTTGCTGCTTATTTTCCCCGAAAATTACCGTCCAATTTTGCACATTATCATTCAAAATTGGATGTGTTATTGCACGATATGATCCAAACTGCCTTCAAAGAAGGTATAGGACATCCTTCGATGAGATAATTCGTTGGTAGAGGAGGGTCCGCAGTAGTGCCAATTGACGGAAATTCATGGTGGCCAAGGGTATTTTTTGGATAGAAAAAAGTAAGATCAAATATTCAAGCATTTTTCAATTCTATGGGAGGGGGGACTGCCCCCGCCCTCTGTTTTTACTTTCCTGGGGTACCGTTATGTAGCCATACACAATATATTTATATAAGTATAATAGAGTTGGCTATTGACAATTTTCGCCAAAATCTCTAAGTGTTAAAGCTACTTTGTTCTTGTGTTTGATAGCTGCATTGCAGTGACGGCTAGAATACACAAAATCTGAACAATATCTAAATTGAAAAGTAATAGTCAGCTGGAAGCCACTTGGATGTATGTTCAAGAGCATTCTCGATAAAACATGAAGCAACTGGACCTTTTGTAAAAACTCTTTATATACTGATTAATACGGGTAATGGCTAGGACACTATATGTATCAGATTCGGGAATTAGTTTTTCTATCAGGTTGTCTGGGGATAGACACACATAGTTCAAAAAATTTACTTGAAATACACCTGCGCAAAGGGGGAAGGGGTGTTCCCTAATCTGACCCGGGAAGATTACGGCCTGAGTGTAAGTAATTTTAACCCTCCACCACTCTCCAGAGGGTTGGTATTGTATGTACCTATGACATGGAAAAACACTTGACTGATAAGATATAACTGGTAAATCATTAAGAGGATGATTCTATAGTGCTCAGTACACTTTTGAGGCATAGCTTACCATTCTTCAGTACTTTGTATATCACGGTTCAATATGGTACAAAGTGGTCCGTCTACTAGCCCAATTATTACTAAATTAACCTGGTAATTGCAATAGACTGCGCGAGTTATTATTAACGTTTGATTTTATGCCATAATATAAATTCATTTTAATATACTACGGAGGCAAGGGAAGGGGTAAGTTCAGTTAAACTTAAAACGTGCCATTTACATGGTAAATGTGGAAAATTATGGACTACATTTTATTTTTTTTAAGATTTCGTGAAGGACCTTGCACATGGGCCTGATTTGATTCTACCTGATTTAATATTTGTGCTATTGGCATATCCCAAATCATACTTTCAATGAAAATTAAATCTTTTCTTATGTGACTGCAACTTATAATTAAATTAGCACAGAGCTTTTATTGCAAATACATTTCAAACCATATTTGATTATAGTTATACAAGGTAAAACTCATTTTTTAACCCAAGCATTAAATATTGTTGGTCTTAATATAAGGAACTGATTTATGGACACTGCTATAGATAATGTATCGCCGTCTTTGCTAAGTGGTTGGCGCGCTGGTTTGAGAAGTTTTTGTCCAAGGGGAACGGGTTCGGTCCCAGGCGTAGCCAGTTATTTGATTTGGGACGGGAATCAGTGGCGTAACTCTGTAAGTTCAGCCAGAGTCGACCCGGCTCCAAATGGGTACCTGGAGAACTCTGGGGAAGGTAAGTAGGAAGGGGGTGTGAAAGCACAGGATTTTTTCCTTCCCCCCCCCCCCCCCCCCCATTGCACTTCCTGGCTGAAAGGCCACGAAATGGAGATCAGCACCGCCGGTCTGGAGTTTAAAAGTCTAGTTCCGTCTTACTTACTTACTCTTACTAGTGTATCGCCATTTACGATACCAATGTTTCTAGAAATTCGGGTTAAAATTTTTAAAGCATAGCTTTACATAATCGATTTGCTAACAGGTAAGCGTAGCTCTCAGACAGCAACTTCGCATTAAATAGATTCATTTGTTTGTCGCTTGATGTTGCCCCATAAATTGTCGATCTCATTTCTTTTTTTTCATCCAGAGTTTAAATTTGTATATAATTATACATATTCGTATATTATTGTATAGTTTATTTTGTCAACAGAATCGCAAAAACGCCATAGTCTAATTGTATTTTCCCTTATTATTCTTTAGCTGTTTTTATTTTCTTTTATTTTGTATCTCATTTATTTTAGTTCCGAAGCTATCGTAAGTGCTTGATTTCATGTTTTTGACCATATCTCATTATGAAATTATAGAGTGTGAGGAATCCCGTGGACAACGATAAAAGAGGAAGGAATTCTCTTTTGTCTTAGAAGAGATTTTTTTGTACGTAAAGCCATCACCACATTCTGGCACGTATTTGTGAATTTGGGGGGAGGGGGCTTCATGCCTGGCCTTATAATATCAAGGCTCTTATAAATTTGCCGTATATTTCATGCAATTATCCTTTTTACTAGTTAAATAATACTTTATCCTAAGAAATATTCATACGCAACAATTAAGTTAAGTCCAAATTATGAACTGAATAAAGCAAGTCCTATTTATAGGATGGTTTTAAGGTTTTAAATTACGTCAATCTCGTCAAGATCTTTTCTTCCTACGAAGGAGGCTTTAATCCTAACACGTGTTTTATGATGAAAAATGCCAACTTTCCAGGAGAAGAAAAAAACTGATTGGGTATAATCGTTTGTCATATTCTTTTTTCCCATCTTTGCTGAAATTAAAGGTTATTATTATTTGTTTTTATCGATCTTTTTTTCAGAAACATCATAATGAATATGAATATCAACCTATAAACTTCCGAAAAATTGTGTGAAAACTCAGGGGATCGGAGAAATCGGACTGCATTTTTTAATTATGCGTGAAAACTGCCAAACTTTTACTAAACAATTATTTATTTTAATTTGAAAATTCACAATTTTTGAAAAAGCTTTTAAAAAAAGAGTAATGGGAACATTTAGATGTATCTACGAGTTTGGCTCAAAACTTTATTTTAAAACCAAAGTAATTTTGGCAAAAATATTTTAAGGCACAAGCCAAAATAAAAAGAAACACAAAAAAATGAATTAATTGTATATAATCAATATAATGATACTGATTGTAAATAATGGATGAAAAAAATTACACTTTTCGTTAACATGCCAATTTATAAGCGAATGAAAGATAATAAAATAAAGCAATTTTCTAAGGAATTTCATGGAAAATATACAAGTATTTTTCAGCTTAAAACAAACATGCGGTTTATTCCGGTTGAGGATATTTTTAAAACTTTTTTTTTTTTTTTTTTTTTTTTTTTTTTTTTTTTTTTTTTTTTTTTAATAGCTTGTACCACTCGGTGGAGCTTAAAAAAATTGCATAGTGAAGAAACATTGGCTAAACTTTGCCAAAAATATGATATACGAGGTATGCACTGTAAGACCTTGCTATATTTTCTTGTTTTATAAAATACCGTGTCCACAAATAGAGAAATAAAATCAAATCTAGTGAATATTGTAAATAACATAATTTCCGTCACCGATGGACGTCATTGCCGGTGGTGTCGAGGACACATCTACCCTTAAATTTGCTTTATTCTTGCCTTTGATAATGAAATTAAAAAACGTGGAAGATTAAGTAGTTCGATAAAAAGAAAATATCTCAACTTTGGTAAAAGGAGAACACGAAAATAAAAAAAAATCTAAATAGATAATCCAAATCTTAGCTATTCTTCCATAATCGGATAAAAACCAGAGATTATCTAAGATATATTTAAGAGCAACCAATCAAGAAAAAATATACTTTTGAGAAATAGTAATGCGAAAATACGTGTCTACTTAAATTCATGGAAATTATTATCTTGGTGTTTTATTCCTTTTTGAAATAATTCCGTATGCATTTTCTATCTTCTTTATATACCTTGTCTATTCAGCCTCATTTTATTATTTTCTTTTTTTTTCTTTTCTTTCTTCTTCCTCAACTTTTGAATATTTATTTTCTTAAAGAAAATTTGCAACTTTAATTTGTATTATAAATAATTGGCAATTTGCGACTCTGTTGTTTTGTGGTATTATTTTCGGGAAAAGCATATTTGTTTTGTTCTTTATCTGTGTATTCTGTTACGTATTGTATTTTCTTTTTGGTTCAATATTTCATTTCCTGCCAAACGCGAACTATGACAGAATGTATTATACTGTAAGAAATAAATATGAGATTGTTTCTATGTTGCTTTAATACAAACACATCACGTTTGATCAGGGTTGCAATTGTCCAGGCAATATAGAAACTAATTTTGATACAGGGAGAGGTAGTGGGGTTTACCGCAAGTGGAAAAGGTATATTGTGTGGAAAATATACAAAACAAAATGAACTAAAAATATTTATTTATTTTGCTAAAGAGGGGGGGGGGGGTGGTTCGAAAGCCCTTCTCCTTCGGGTGTGCATGCTATGGGTTGAAGAAAAACAAATTACTTAAGAAATTGTCACAAAACCACGACGATTAAAGCTAAAGTCGCGTCTTCATTTGGATTTTTTTTTCTCTACAAAATGATCAAACTTATTTTCAACCGTTCAAAGAAGTTAGGATACAGTGATTTCGCTTTTTTGAGTGATTTCACATATAACTTCTAACAGAAAATCAGTTGAAAATCCCAAATTCTACATATTCCGTCAACGATTGTGTGACTTCAAATTTATTCACTGTTTAGCAAATTAGATTAGAGTCTGATATGCAAATTCTAGGATCCCCTTTCCAAAAGAAGTCAGAGCAAAAAAGACTTCCTGGTTTAATTTCTGTCAATGATGCTGTTTTAGCTGTAGTTGTATTTTTGATCTTTGCTTGATTTTTATTATATTGAATATCTACCTGTTCTGTAGGTAAACACGCAGTGAGTTTGATTTAGTGAGTAACCATCCCAATATTCAACAGATCATAATCATAACCGAGTCATTCAGAATTGAATTTAATCAAGTCTATAAATTTGAAGAAGATTAATGTTAGAGATTCACTTTTCTTAAGTCTGGGAAAGAAAATATTATTAAGTGCGTTTTATTACAGGCATAGTTGAATAGGCTTATAAGTAAAAATGAAACTTGCAAGTTTCTCTATTTAAGAAACAACTTATGACGAAGTTTGTGTTTTACGGTTTCATATTACTTTTTGCACAAGTTTAAAATGTTGTTTTAATTCTTTTTTTGATTTGAGCCATTTAAAACTAATCAATACGTTTCCACGATTCATTAATGGCAGATTTAATTCTTTGTTTGGTTTGAGCCATTTAAAACTAATCAATTCGTTTCCACGAATCATTAATGGTAAATTTAATTCTTTGTTTGGTTTGACCCATTTAAAACTAATCAATACGTTTCTACGAATCATTAATGGCAAATTTAATTCTTTGTTCGGTTTGAGCCATCTAACACTAATCAATACGTTTCCATGAATCATTAATGGAAAATTTGATTCTTTGTTTGGTTTGAGCCATTTAAAACTAATCAATACAGGACGCTAAACAATAGCATCCTAGACAAAATTTCTTTTATATTTCAAAGAAAGCAGTTGAGGTAGGGGAATAAAACTCGCAGATACCTATGGACGTTGATATTTGAGTTGATTGCTGAAGGTTCCACTGGCTCCAGGCGGCGGTCTTGGGGCACGTTCCCTCCCAGGAGGTGGAGAATTGCACTTATTACAGGGGCGAAAAATACAGATGGGGGAGTCAAATTTTTATTGGTGCCCACCCTACTCCAAAATATTAACTCAGTATCCGCCTCTGCCTGGCTCTGCTACTTCCTTTAAAATTGTCTGAAAATTAAAACGGTATTAAATTATTCTAGTCTACAAGAAAATACTGGTAATCCACCATTTTTTCCTTACCTTTTCATTAATGGAGGGGATTTGCTCCATTAGGACCTGTAGTCGTAAAAGACAGACATTCTAAACTCTCGAAATTTTTTTTTTTTTTATTTGCATAAATTGATACTCGTCTGGACTTGCCACAAAAATTCCCATAACTCCACTTATGCTAAGGCGCCGTAAAGTACAAAGTTATTTTAATTAATACGAAGTCAAACTGTTTGTAAGTAAAGAGAGACCTGTTCAAGTAGTAACAGAAATCTAAAAACCACATATTTAAGAATTATACAGACCGGAAGGTCTCCGAGCACATGGAGAGTCAGGACAAGCATTATTGCGTGACGTATTTTCTGTGAGTGGTGCAACCTGAAAATGCAGCGTTCGTTAGATCAGATTTACGCAACTAAATTATGTGTGAAACTCGGTAAATCTGCAACACAGACGTTTGATATGATCAAGCAGCCTGACCCAGATGTTGCTTTAGCAAGAAGTGGAGTGTTTCGGTGGCACTAGGCCTTTTTGGAGGGCCGGGAAGAGGTCGCCGATGCAGAACTTGCTGGAAGACCTTTGACTTCGAAAAAAACCGACAATGTGACTCTTGTGCGCAAAGTTTTGAACCCAGATCATCGACTAAGTATTCGTTTAATTGCCCAAATGTTAAATTTACAAAATCTGTCGTTCATGACATTGTGACGGTACATTTGAACATTCACGAGGTCTGCGTAAAGATGGTCCAGAAATTGCTCAATGACGACCAAAAATTACGGCGAGTGGAAGTGTGCCAAGAAAATTTGAACGTGTTTGAAAGAGACCCCCAACTTTTGAATAACGTAATCACAGGTGTCTGCTGGATCTTTGAGTATGATCCCGAGACAAAGAGGCAATCTTCCGAGTGGCACACGTCGGCGTCTCCTCGCCCCCCCCCCCAAAAAAAAGGCAAAAATGAGCAAATCCAAAGCGAAAACGATGCTCATAGTCTTTTTTGACGTCAAAGGGATCGTCCACCATAAATTTGTTCCTCCTGGACAAATCACCAACGCCAAGTTTTATGTGGAAGGGCTCAAGAGACTCAAACAAAGGGTCAATCGGGTCCGACAAGACGTCGCAGACGACTGGAAGTTGCACCGCAACAACGCCCCGGCTCACACCACCTTCCTTGTGAACAGCTACCTGACCAGGGCTGGCATCCCAACGCTTCCGTAGCCACCCTACAGCCCAGATGTGGCCCCGGGACTTTTTTTGTTTCCTCGCCTGAAAAGGCTGTTAAAAGGCAAGTATTTTGAGGCGACAGAGGGGATCCAAGCAGCATGCTCCGCGATTCTAAAGGCTATTCCGGAGAATGTATACCGTGACGCCTTCAATGCTTGGAAATCGCGCTGTTTTTCAAAGTTTCAAAGTTTTCAAAGAATTGTAACGATTGGCTCAATAAATGTTTTTAAATCGACTCAGTCCTATTAGTTTCTGAACAAACCCTGTAAGTCCAGCATAACTGAGAAATATAGGACGCGATTATCGAGGTCACATCTTAAGATCATAAGAAATTTCGCTTCTTTTCCCCAAAAAAGGGTCGAGTGATTGCATAGTTTGTTTGCATAGAATGACCGATCAAGCGCTCATAGAATATTAGGACGGATTTCATTTACTGACATAAAAGATTCTAGCGCTATGTGCTATCAATATCACATTCAAAATCAAGAAAGAGATCGCTCCAAAGCAAATTATCACTTTGTTGCACGTAGGAGCAGTATTGGCCAAAACAAAGTAGTAAAAACTAGTTGACAGCCGGTCGACTCGATCAATCAAGAAGCTATATACACTGCCTCCTAGTTTCAGAAGGCACGGAGTCGCGTTGAGGGGAACTTACCTTTAAATTGATATGCAGTCTATAGATAATGAAGAAAAATTATAGATATTACAATTTTTATTTAAGTTTATTCATTTGGGGCTCTGTTATATTTGCGCACCAATATTCAAGTGTCTCTCCTTCGGGGAGGAGTGCCTTAAGTCTAAGATGGTGCGTTTTCAGGCCAATATTTTCTGACATGCCATAGAAGGTCTTTCGGAGCCATAACGACAGAGGGGAGAGGAAAAATAAGTCCAGACCTATAATCATGGTTAGGAATGCATTTGGACTGTTTACAACATGAATGCTGATGGGGATTTTGATTCTCCTGTTATTTTGAAAATATTTTTTATATACATAACTGTATTTCCAAACACATTAATAGACGTGCCTGAAAAGAGGCGGGAGGGATATCTCGTATCGATCAGAGTTTTGGAAAATAGGTATGACGTTTACAAAATTGAAAAGTTATTAAAGAAAATGACTGAGGAATTAGTTCAGACCAAAGCTCTAACCTTATATAGACTGCTTAGTTGCAGTGTTAGGTTACGCCAAAGCCTAGAAGATGCACCAGCTATCAAATTTTCAGTCATATCAAACCGGTATTCGTAACTACGGTAGCTAATATGGGTCTTGGTACCTACCTAACTTTTTAATGGTGTGAAGTAACGGATAAAAGATCCAAGTGCGAGGGAAGTTTGGGGAGCTGTTGCATGGAAATGGGAATAATGATGGAAGTTTTCTCTTCCTTGTTAAGGGATAAAGGCTGGGATAAATCATCATGTATAAATAGGATGGACTCCATCTTTGTTGCAATTAATTTCATTTACAGTCCAGTATTTTCTAACCATGTCTTTTAAATTCCTCATTTCGTGCACATGTTATATTACGATAGCGTTTCAAAAGTAGATACCACATTCATTTGGAGCATTAAAAATATTCCTGTATCATATATGCACGCTGGTTCAAGCCAGGGGCGAGAGGTTAAAGGATTCTACGTGAAAGAAATTAGTAAGCAACAATTTTACTGAGTTGTAAGACTGAAGTCTTAGAGAAGGGTCCACCCTACCACCACTGCCCTTCTTCCCATGTTAGGAGGTGTAACAGTTCGACGAAGCCCATACTTTACTAGAAGCCTTTTTGAACAAGGCATGATGTTGTTTTTCCCTTGCATGACAAAAAGTTCATCATATGACTCGGGTTCAAGCCAGGGGATCGAAAGAAAGATTTGTAACTTCTTTCTAGGTAAAAGAAATTTGTAAGCAACAGTTTTGCTGAAAAGTAAGACTGAAGTCTTATAGAAGGGTCCACCCTACCGCCACACAGGGTTGCTAACTTTCTGATCCATGTATATGTCCGCTGAACATCCAAAAATGTATAATTTTTAGCCAAATTATGTCCATATTTGGTCTATGATATGTCCACAATATGTCCATCTTGAAATACCAAAAACTTGTTGTTTGTTTCTTGACTCGTGCTATTGACCAAAAGATGCTTTGTAACCCTATTTCAAAG